>CAJHQQ010005155.1:0-19850 GCA_905132885.1 Moricandia moricandioides
TTAGAAAGAGAGTATGATCAAATGACCCAGACTGTACTAGAAGTCTTTAGACAAAAACTATGATCAAATGACCCATGATTTACAAAAAGTCTTTAGTCAAAGACTATGATAAATGACCCACGGCTTACTCAAAGTCTTTAGACAAAGACTATGACCAAATGACCGAGAGTTTACTAAGACCATCTCCAAGAAGGAACCTCATTTTAAGGGTGGATAATCCTCAAAATGAAGATTTGAGGGTGGTATGCTCCAAGAAGAAACCTCAAATTTATCTTTGAAATTTTATGTAATTTGTATTTTAATCCTCAACTTTAATATAAATTAATTATAGTCTTTAAACTTTATAGAGATAGATAATATATACACAAGAAAAATATGAAACACAATATTTATAAAATACAATTTTATTACAACACATGAATGCATAGTAATAATATAAAATCTACCTTAATTCATAAAATAAAATATAAATTATTCACTATTGTTATTTCCATAGTGTTTCCAAATATGATCAACTAACCCATTTCGAAGTAATATATATGTGTGTAATGTTTAGTGTAAAATATTTAATTTTGTACTTTTAATCTTTAATTTGTAATATTTCTTCAATGTAATATAATTTTCTGTGAAATAATAAATATCTTTTAATTAATATTATTCTATTAATTTTATTTTAGTTTTAACATTTTATATATTTTATATATTAATAATATATATATATATATATATATATATATGTATATATAAGATATATTTGAATATTTAAGTGAATATAGTTATGAGGATTAAAGTGATAAGAAAATTAATGTTAGTACAAATATATGTGAAATTATAAATTTATAAGAACTAAAATGTAAAGTAAATAGTGTTTTTTTTTGATTAAATTTCGTTGGGGTCTTGAGCGCAAGGGCCGCCGAATGGATCCTCCGTATCATCCATTGGTTTATCTTGTTGGTTTACTTCGTCTGAATCAGAGTCAGAAGCTTCTAGAGTGTTGCGAAGTGCTTGAAATATTTCTTGTAAGGCAGCTTTCTTGCCTTTTGATTTGGTAGAGGAGCCTGATCCTGTGGGGCTGGCTGGTCTTCGTTGTTGAGGATGTTGGCCGTATTGTTGAATTAATTGGCGGGAATGTTGATGTTGGTCTTGAGTTGGAATTGATCTTGATAATTGGGTGACTGATCTCTCAATATTGTTGTTGGTTGTGAAGAATTTTTGCATACTGGTGATTGAGCATCTTTCTTGATCGTATTTGTCCCACCATTTGACGCGGAACTGCTTGACTAAGGACATTGGCATGTCGGATTGTAGTTGAGTAAGGTGGAAGTGCCAACTGAAAATCCATGGAATTCCCATGTCGATATGGAAGGCTATCTTTGATAAGATCGGAATAGGTGGTTGAGGTGTTTTCTTTTGATAATAGGGTAAGGATGTTTTGAGTATGGGTTCTGGATAGATTTGGTCAACTGGACCGAACCAGTACCACCATTCGTAGAACCAGTTTGGTATGAGTTTGGGACAATTGAATTGAAATTGGATAAACCATGAATGGGTAAATGGTCTAATGAAAAGTGTATAGAAAAAGGCGTTTTGGTAATCTGTGTAGGTATATCCGGGTATGTAGAATCCGGGAGTATTGAAGGGTTTTTGAGTATGAAGGTTGGAAAAGCCGAGGTCTCGGTAAGATGCAACACAGATAATTTTGCAGGTTGAGTAGTCAATCTGGTCTGGGTTTTTTGGGTTTTCATGGTGTACAATTGAAGCGGACATAGAGTCTACTAGAATGTACTCGTAGAAGGTTTGGTTTTTGGTTACATTGTCTGTTGTCCATAGGCTTGTTTCGTAGAAGACGCGGTTGATATAGCTTTGAAGTTCTTTCAGGGTTATTGGCTTGGGATAATGGGTTGTATGTAGGTGTTTGCAGTAGGGTTTTGTGTAGTAGTCGGATTTTTGAGTAGGGGTCGCTGGTTGTGAAGAGGGCTGACCAGTGTTTGGGTTGGCTGCCTTTGCATATGATAACGGTGGAAACTCCGCAAGGGCCGAGTAGGTGTTGGTATTTTGAGTAAGATGTTTGTCTTGAAGTCGAGGTTGGTTTTTGATATAGTCGAGGGCTGTCATTGGTCTTTTCTTTTTATCTGCCATGTTGAATATTTTCTTGATTACGTTTTCCCTGTAAATATTCACGAGTTAAAAAATCAGGTAAAGAATTATTTTCTCCTTTTATATATTGAATATCAAAATCAAATACTGATAAAATTGCTTGCCATCTTGCAAAAATTTGTTTTGAAACCAAGTTTTTGACATCTTTTTGTAAAATTTCTTTTGCTGATTTGCAATCGACGCGAAGTAAAAACTTTTTATTTATTAAATCGTCTTGAAATTTTGAAATACAATTTACGATTGACAAAACTTCTTTTTTAACAGTAGAGTAGTTGGTTTGGGGTCCTGTCCAAACTCCGGAATGGAACCTAACTATTGCTTCTTTGGTTTGATTGGGTAGTTTTTGCTTAAGGATTCCTCCATAGCCTACTTCTGAAGCGTCTGTTTCTACTATCATATCGGCTTCAGGGTGTGGGATAGATAGACAGGGTAAGGTTTTGACATTTTGCTTGACCTGTTTGACTAAATTAGTATGTTTATCTGTCCAAGGTTTAGGATTTTTTTGTAATCTTTGATATAATGGTTGAATAGTTTTTCTAAGATTTGGAAGGAAGTCTGCTACATAGTTAAGACATCCTAAAAATCTTTGAAGTTGAGTTTTTTCTCTTAATTCGTCGGGAAATTTATCGGCGAATTCTATTGATCTTGCAATAGGGACTACAGTTCCTTGATATATATTATGACCTAAAAATCTTATTTTAGTTTGGAATAAAGATATTTTCTTTGCTGATATTACTAAACCGTGTTTTTTAACTGTATGAAAGAATGTTTCTAAATGTTTTATATGTTGTTCGATTGAGTTTGAGTAAACTAATACATCATCTATGTATACTATTGTGAATTTAGTATAATTATTGAATATGTCGTTCATAATATGTTGAAATTCACTTGGTGCATTTTTTAATCCAAAAGGCATTACGTTCCATTCGTAATGTCCAAATGGTACTGTGAATGCAGTTTTGTATTTATCTTTTTCGGATATTTGTATTTGCCAAAATCCGCTTTTCATATCGAATTTTGAGAATATTTTTGCATCATATAATCGATTCAATAGATCTCTTTTATTTGGTATTGGGTATCTAATCCATTGTAGAACATCATTTAATGGTTTATAATTGATTACTAATCGTGGTACTCCACGCTCCTTCTCAGCTTGATTATTTACATAAAATGCTGCACAACTCCAGGGTGATTTTGATAGACCGTATAGGATTATATGTCTCATGATCTTATTAATTTCTTTTTGAGACTTACAAAAATTAAAAGGGATTACAAAGGTGATGAGTAGAGAGGTTTTTAGAGTGAGAATTTTTAGAGCGAGAGAGCTTGAGAGAACATCTGATGCCTTCTTTGCTTCCAGGGCTTGCGTATTTATAGGCGAAGAGGCTTTGTTAATAGTTGTGTACACGTGTCTTCCGTCTAATGGTGCCGACATCGTTATTGCGTCATTGCTTACGTCACTGCTTCTGGAACTTCTGACGTCATTGCTTACGTCACTGCTTGCGTCACTGCTTGCGTATTACAAATTTATTTTATACAGATATTTTATAAATGGATATACTCTATATATTATTTTTAGAGTACTTATGAATAATAGTATTACATAATATTATAAATACTAAAATAATATAAAGAGTCTACTAGAATGTACATGATAATGTTTTATTTTATCAATTTCTTCTTTGACACCGCAGTAGCTTACCAACGGATTTACTGCCTTTCAAGGGCTTATAACCGGGAACGCAACTGTATTCGTGCCTTAGAATAATTGATAAAACGAAGTTTAATAATTATACAATACTATCGGTTTTTTTTTTTTTTTTTTTTTTGATTAAATTTCGTTGGGGTCCTGAGCGCAAGGGCCGCCGAATGGATCCTCCGTATCATCCATTGGTTCATCTTGTTGGTTTACTTCTTCTGAATCAGAGTCAGAAGCTTCTAGAGTGTTGCGAAGTGCTTGAAATATTTCTTGTAAGGCAGCTTTCTTGCCTTTTGATTTGGTAGAGGAGCCTGATCCTGTGGGGCTGGCTGGTCTTCGTTGTTGAGGATGTTGGCCGTATTGTTGAATTAATTTTGATAATTGGGTGACTGATCTTTCAATATTGTTGTTGGTTGTGAAGAATTTTTGCATACTGGTGATTGAGCATCTTTCTTGATCGTATTTGTCCCACCATTTGACGCGGAACTGCTTGACTAAGGACATTGGCATGTCGGATTGTATTTGAGTAAGGTGGAAGTGCCAAATGAAAACCCAAAAAACCGAGACCAGATTGACTACTCAACCTGCAAAATTATCCGTGTTGCATCTTATCGAGACCTCGGCTTTTCCAACCTTCATACTCAAAAACCCTTCAATACTCCCGGATTCTACATACCCAGATATACCTACACAGATTACCAAAATGCCCTTTTTTATACACTTTTCATTAGACCATTTACCCATTCATGGTTTATCCAATTTCAATTCAATTGTCCCAAACTCATACCAAACTGGTTCTACGAATGGTGGTACTGGTTCGGTCCAGTTGACCAAATCTATCCAGAACCCATACTCAAAACATCCTTACCCTATTATCAAAAGAAAACACCTCAACCACCTATTCCGATCTTATCCCTCCGTCACCGTCTCTCTCCGTTCGTGGCCGTTTGTCTCCATCTCTCTCGTCCGTCTCCGTCTCTATCGTTCCTCTCCACCAAAAATGAGGTAAAAGATGGATCATTCTTCGTTCTCTTTAATGGGTTGATGTGGAATGGGTCAATCTTTGTTCTCTTCACTATGTTCCTCTCTTTCATCCTCTTCTCTGCTCCTATCTTCCTCTCCGTCGCAGACGCCATCCTCCCTTCCGTCAACCTCTCCTCCTCCTCCTCATTTCTCCCACGTCTTTCTCAGGCGACTGTTTCTTCTCATCTCAGCAACTATGATTTCAGATACTCCCTCATCGATATTCCTCTGATCTCCATCATTAGATCTGCCATTATACTCTGTAAGTATCCCCCACAAGCTTCTTTATCAAAAATCCATTAGCTCTGTTCTTAAAGTGTATTTTTTATATGACAGGCGTTTACGGATTATGTGAGTCTGTGACGGACCAAATCTATCAAGAGGTCCATATCTGACAATAACGATGATCTGCTCGATATGTTCATTGATTTACGTGTCTTTTTAAGGCATCGTTTGTGTTTGGCGAGCCAGTGGTCGGAGGAGGAAAGTTCAAAACAGAGGAAGTGGCTCTGTTTGTGTGTTCGTGGGTCTTAGCCATACTTACCTGTTTGGTGTCTTAGAACAGCGTTTGTGTTTTTTTGAATTGTTTATCTCTGTATACTTTAGTATATAATTTTGTAATTTTAGGCAGTAAACAAACATTCTATGTTGATGGGTTTCACATTCTAAAGTTCATGTGTTCTGATCTCTTAGATATTAGTATGTGTAGGATGCCTTCATGCTAAGTGAGATCTTCTCATCTTGTTGTCCCCTTTATTTCTTTTGAAATGTACTAACTTTATTGTTTTCTTGTTTCAGTATAGACAATGAGGAGGATGTTATGAAGATGCAGACTACATGAGTGGGGATGAGCTAATGGATCAAAACTCAGATGAAGAAGTAGCAGTGGAGGATACTCTCATGAGCACAGCTGAAAACCGCAACAAAAGAGGAGGTAAACGTAGACACTCCAAATGTTGGAAGCACTTTAATATAATAGGAGAGAAGTATCCAGATGGTTCACATCCAATGTAAATTCTGCAAACACAACTACTGCTTAAACCTGCGTAGGAATGGAACCTCAAGTCTTTTGCGTCATATGAAGGTCTGTAGTTTAAATCATGTCCATGGTACACCTGGAACTGGTAGGAAGATAGATCATATTGTGTTTCGTGAGATGATTGCAGTAGCCTTGATTGAGCATAACTTGCCATACTCCTTCGTTGAGTATAGAAGAGTAAGGGAAGCATTGCAATATGCGAATCCTACTATAAAGTTCTGGTGTAGGAATACAGCTGCTAGTGACTATCTGAAGATATATGAGAAGGAGAAGCTGAAACTGAGACAAAATTTGAAAGAAATTCCAGGTAGGTTCTGCTTAACAACTGACCTGTGGAGAGCTATTACAGTTGAAGGGTATTTGTGTTTGACGGCTCACTTCATAGATGGAGATTGGATTCTTAAGTCAAAGATTCTTGAATTCTGCGCATTTCCTCCTCCTCACACTGGTGGTGCTATAGCGATGAAGATAATGGAGTTGCTGAAAGAGTGAGGGATAGAGAAGAGAGTCTTTACAGTCACTGTGGATAATGCTTCATCCAGTGACAACATGCAGTCAATTCTCAAGAGGCAGCTTCGAAAAGAATTGGTTTGTAATGGAGAGTTCTTCCACATGAAGTGTGTCGCTCACATCTTGAATTTGATAGTTCAATATGGGCTGAGTGTGATTGATAGAGCGTTGGAGAAGATAAGAGATAGTGTGAAGTTTGTAAAAGTGATAGAATCTAGAGAGAAGCTCTTTCAAAGCTGTGTGGAAACAATGGCTATTGATCCTAAAGATAGAGATAAATGATTGGTTATGGATGTAGCAACAAGATGGAACTCCACTCATCTTATGCTAGAGAGGGCCATCATCTACAAAGAAGCTTTCCGCAATCTTGGTGAAGTTGAGGTAGCATATCAGTTTTGTCCAAATGAATTGGAGTGGGAGAGGGAAAATTAATTAATGTCTGAATGTTGTTGTGTTCATTAAGGTGATCATTACTGTTTATATTGAAGTCTGATCGTTAAAGTTTAAGTTTTGTTGGGGTTTTACAATTTCATCTCGCAGAATGCTGGTGACAGTGGAAAATCAGCCTTTGATAAGTATATAGAAGAACCGGTTTTAGACATGATAGCCTTCAAGAGTTTGGATGTTCTCTCTTATTGGAGAGACAATGCTAATAAGTTTAAGGAACTCTCGTCAATGGCATGTGACGTTTTGAGCATACCCATCACCACAGTTGCTTCAGAATCATCTTTCAGCATTGGAAGCCGTGTGTTGAACAAATATAGAAGCTGCCTTTTCCCTTCGAATGTTCGAGCACTGATTTGCGCAAGGAATTGGCTAAGGGGATTTGAGTCTTTAGATTGTAAGTTCCTTGATCATTTGAATTTGGTTATCTTTGTACTTGAAACTCGTAATCGAATTTGCTTAGGTGATGAAGTGGGTTTTGAATCCTTGGAGGGAGTTGGAGAAAAACATGCAGCTTACTGATATACTCACTTAAGGTTTTGTTGTGGATTGTGTTCCTATCTCGATTGTGATTTAGAGATGAAATGTAATTCTCTTGACTCTTGTTTTTTAGTGTTTATGGACTTGGAGGAAGATAAGGAAAGAGCTTAGACTTATGTGAGTGTATGTAATCTTATGAAGTTATGAACTTATGAAATTATGTATGAACTTATGATTGTGTGGTCTTTTGAACTTATGTAATGTTTTATTTGTGGATTTATGGATAAATTTTAATCTTATGAACTTGTATTTTCATTTATAGGTTTATAGATTGAAATTCAAAATTTTCTTAAATGGTCCTTAATGGACTTCATGGCACCCCATATAAATATGGGTGTTTGTGGGTTTGGTCCTTAATGGATATGGTCTTTAATGGACATGGTCACTCTGTGTCCACAAACAATAAATGAAGAAACATATATGGGTTAATAGACATAGGCTCGCCCATCTGACAGTTCTAAAATTATTGCCAAGACAAGTTTCAAGGCAAACACAAAGGCCCTAGCCGAAAATGAAGGAGAATGACTCGCTAAGGTTAAAAAAAGATGTAAACTCCAAAAACAAATAAAGATAGTTGTTTATTGGTCCCCAAGTGACTGAGAAGATATTTGAACACGCTCTCTATGTGCAACAAATGATATACAGACCTGACAATGGTGAAATCCTAGGAGTTCATATCTTTGGATTGCATGCAGCTGATAGTATCCATGAAGCTTCCAACGCGATAGCTTTAGGAACTCGCATTCAGGTAACTTATTGCTGCAACCCAACATGTCCCTGGTTTGATCATTTGGTGATGGTGCATGACATAAAGCTCGCGGTTCATGCACATCCAACTCTCTGAAGTCGTAGATGAACTGTTTAAAGCAGCCAAGGTAAATAAAAGAATCTTGATTGGCAATTATCTTAGCCATAGGAATTTCCAAATCTCGATTAGAAGTAACTAAACTCTTGTTTATCTCTCTTTAAGGTCGAAAGTCCAGCTTCAACAACGACACAAAGTGTAAAAGCTGATGTATGAACAAGAACTCTAGGTCAGCCTCTAACAAAAGTTTTGTGTTAGAAGACATCTGCACTTTAGCGACATTCGCTATGCATACTCTGTATTTCACGTATGAACTCATGTTTTACAGTTCCACACCACTTCTCTTTGTTATTCCATTCTGCTCACCGTAGCCATTTGATCAAGCTCTTGCATCCCATCATACTCCACCTGTGTCACATATGCATTTATACTACATTTTTCAACCTGTATCTGTGATTGTGTTTTACTCCTTTACTAGTATATCTTTGAATTAGATATTTGCATTGAGTTAATATAAAAAGAAAGAAGCAAAAGTAATCTCACCTGATCGTTTTCGTGAGCCAGTTTCATCCTTCTGTAATCTTACTGAGCCTTTTTCGATCGGAGCATGGCCTGGACTCGAACCACTGATCTCTCTAGCCTATCCTCTGCTTGTTTCTGGCTCATCTTGTAGATATCTTCCACCGTCTCAGTCCCTTCCTTCTCCTCAGGTTGGCTGATCTGAAGCCCTCTGAATCCTTTTCTCTTCAGTCTCCACTTCGGAATCGCCTTCTCAAGAACTCCCACCGACCAGGTTATCTTCTGGTACTGTCTTCTTAGTTATAACCCTCTGAACACTGCATCACCAGAAAACAGAAATAAAACTCATATGGAGTATATTAATGCAATATTAGTTCTATTGGTTGAACAACTCAGATTAGACTGATGCCAAAATATGTTTACGTGGATCCTAATTGCGTGGATCCTAATTGCCTTATTCCTCATATCGTCGGAAAACCAAATCGATAAAAACGAATTAACAAAAGCCATATTTACAGGAAATAGACAAATCGAAATTAAACGAAACCCGATACGAAGACATTTTAGAAAATAGACCGTGGAGTCGATATAAATCTCTTTTCGTAATTCTTAATATTCGCTCGTAAGTGCGACGACTTATGCGAAATAGAGCCCAAAATACAATCACGATAGATAGTCACGCGACACTCATGAATTATCCCTATCCAACTGTAGAACTACAAAACACTCTAGACTTATGGTGGAATAATTTTTGCTGGTGTTGTCGATGTGAAAAGTGTGACATGAGAGAAGAGAATACGAGTTTTTAAAGAAGAGTAGAAGATCAGATTTTCGTAACTGTTACACAAGTTAAGCAAAAATATCTTGAAAATCTCTAGAGTGGAGCTGAGAAACTTTCTCTCCAAGATTTTTTTTTGACTCATTCAAATTGTTTGGCAAACAGAGATTGCGTGTTGTTTTAAAACAAACTACGTGTTGTTTATACGCAAACGTCATGCTGTTTTTGGTTCAAAATCTGGCCAATATATTGAGCTTAACTTGGTCCAAAAAGATACGTATTGGGCCTATGGCCCTTCACCAAGATCCAAGACCCAAGACTTAAGCTCACGACCACGCCGAGCCGGCCAGACGGCGACGGTAGGGTGCACGTGGGGCCAAGCCTTCTCTCTCACACACAAGCCTTTGAACAAGCTTAAGTTTGAAGATTTATATATATTGCTCAACTCTGTTGTTGTTGTCCGATGTGGGACAAAACAACTTTCATATTTGACTTTTTTATGGGCTTTTCATTAGATAAAATCCAAATCAATTTTCTTTTCATTTATTAACAAAAACTATTGGGTTTTGTTGATTCAACAATCCCCCACATGAATAGACATGACTTTAAACATCTGCAGACTCGATATAATCTAGTTATTATACTTATACTAATCATGACTAGACAACCAGACTTATCGAGAGTGTGCGAAAAATTCACTGTGTTTGAGTTGGTGACATTTTTAAGACTTGAACCACTCATAGTTAATATATGTTGGGTTTACTTTACCAGGAGGTGAACATGATGTCTTGCACTAACCGATGTTTTATGTAGATCAAGAAAACATGCATAACACAACTTCTTTTTTTTTCGTAGAAATTAGTTCTCTATTGTGTTCATTGTGGCCCTAAACTGTTCATGGTTTTCATGAGTGCATTTAGAGAATATAGCCTTACATTCATTCACATTGAAACGGCCCCATTTCACACTCATTAGGTGATTGACCATGAAAAGTATTGAGTAATACTTCACTTTAGAAGCAATAGAATCATTAAAAGCCTATGCTTATGCTTCTCACATTAGCACTTTTATCATCTTAAGAGCTGGGCAGAGATCATAGTCTCAAAGTGCTTTTGGAAGATTTTGTTTTCCCTTTAAACCTACGTCTTGGGATCTCCAATCAAGCATCCTCATTCGTTATAGACTTTAAACTCATTCTTTTTGATGATTTAGAAACAATATCCCATGGCAAAATTTTAGTCCATATGAGATAAGTTATCTATTGGTTTATCTCATCTTTTGATGTGATGAGATTTACCATTGTAGAGGTTATTTTGTGCCCGAGCTATAGCTGATTGACTATCAAAATTTTTCGTATAGCTGGCACATATTTCTCCCACATGGGAATATCTTCCAAAAAAATTTGAAGCCATTCAGCTTCTTCTATTGCCTTGTCCAAGGCTATGAACTCATATTTCATGGTGGACCTGGCTAACAGTGTTTGTTTGGTAGATTTCCACGATATTGCTGCTCCTCTTAGTATAAAGACATATTCACTAGTGGATTTTGAGTTTTTAGAATCTGATATACAATTAATTTCATTGTATCATTCTAAAACTGTTGGTTCTTTACAATAGTGAAGCCTAAAATCTTTGGTGCATTGCAAGTAATTGAGTACTCTCGTTATACCTTTTTAGTGTGTATGACATGGATTACTTGTATATCGGCTAAGTACATTTACCACATGCACTAGATTTTTTCTAGTATAATTGGTCAAATACATGAAACTTCTGATGACACCTGCATACTCGTTTTTTGAAATCGCTTCACATGAATTCTTTGTCAAGTGCATTTGGAGATCTAAAGGAGTTTTTCCCGTACTATTAGAGTAATTTTTAAATATCTCTAATATTGTTTGAGCATAATGAGATTGGATTAAGATAATTCTATTTGAATTTCTTGTTACTTTAACCCCGAGAATAACATCTACTAATCTCATATCTTTCATCTCAAATTTGCCTTTGAGCATGCTTTTTGTTTGATTGATGATATCTTTATTACTTCCAATAATAAGCATATCATCTACATATTAACATAGCAAAACATTCGTAACTTTGGTATTTTTTTAGTATATATATTTATCACATTCATTGATTTTGAAACCATTTGACATCATTACATTGTCAAATTTTTCATGCCATTGTTTAGGACATTGTTTGAGCCCATAAGTGACTTTACAAGTCGGCATACTTTGTTTTCATGTCTCGGAATAACAAACCCTCAGGTTGTTTCATGTAGATTTCCTCTTCTAAATCACCATTTAGAAATACGATTTTTACATCCATTTGTTGAATTTCTAGGTCTCTTAAAGCTACGATTGCTATCATTAGTCTTATTGATGTTATTCTCGTAACTGGAGGATAAGTATCAAAGTAGTCAAAACTTTCTTTTTGTCAAAATTTTTGAACTACAAGCATAACTTTGTGTTTGCCACTAGGTGTTCCATCACAATTTAGTTTTTGTTTTAGGATCCATTTACTCCCTAATTCTTTCCAGTCTGGTGGTAAATCCGTTATACACCATGTATAATTTTGCATGATATTATCAAATTCACATTTGACGGCTTCATTCCAAAACGGAACGTTTAGTGAAGTCATGGCTTCTGCCAAAGTTTTTGGATCATATTCTACTAAAAATGCCATTAAAAAATCTTCACCAAAATATTTTTCCTTTCGAGCTCTTTTGCTCCTTCTAGGTTCATCTTTTTTTATTTTATGAAATATCATTTATAGAAATTTTGACATTTGTCTCAATTTTTGAGAATTTGTCATCGCCTCTTTCTTCTCGAGTTCTTTTTGAACCATTTTTTTCCTTGCAAGGAAAAATATTTTCAAAGAAAGATACATTTCTTGATTCCATTACTATATTTTCATGAATTTCTCATATTTCAGATTTATGGTACCAGAAATCAATATGTACTATTGTTATGTGCATATCCGATGAAGATGCAATCCATTTTTAGGTCCAATAATGACCTTCTTTGGTGGCGGTACCACAACTTTTGCTAAGCACCCCCACACTTTGAGGTACTTATACGAAGGTAAATTGTCTTTCCATAATTCATATGGAGTCTTGACATTTACTTTGTGTGAAATTTATTGAGAATATAATTAGTGTAAGCAACACTTCCCCCCCCCCCCCCCCCAACATGCTTTGAGGTAACCCGGATTCCTGCAACATTGCTATCATCATCTCTTTTAGAGTTCGGTTTTTGCGTTCAGCAACTCCATTAGATTCTGGTGAATAAGGAGTTGTATTTTGATGGATTATGCCATGTCCTTTACAAAATGCATTAAATGGATCATCATACTCGCCTCCTCTATCACTTATAACTATCTTAATAGTTGTTTTAAACTGATTTTCGACCTCGAGTTTAAACTCTTCGAATTTTTCTAAGATTTCATCTTTGCTATGTAATAAATATACATAACAATAGTTTATGAAGTCATCTATGAAGGTCACAAATTACTTTTCCCACCTCTAGTTTGTATTTTAAATCACATCAATCTGCGTGAATTAAATTTAGAGGTTTGTGAGTTTTTTCAACATGAGGTGAAAGTGTTTTTGTGAGCTTAGACTGTACGCATACTTCACATTTTTGTTTACTTGTTTTGCATTTTAGGATTAGATTTAAATTCATTAATCTTTGTATGAATTTGTTGTTTACATGGCCTAATCTTTCATGCCAAATATTAAAAGAATCAACCAAATAAGCAACTGGCTATTTCTTATTCATTGAATTTTTTGGAGCTACAACTTTCGGAGGGACTGTCATTACATTCGTTTTGACCAGTCCATCCTTAACATACAATTTCCCCAAATAAACTTCATTCTTCCTAATCATGAGCTTGTCCGCCTTGAGACTTGTGACGAATCCATTCTTGCTGAGTTAGGTTCCCGAGACCAGGTTGTGGGAACCGAAATCCACAAAGTCAATTTTCATAAATTAAGGAAAGCCAAGAGAACCCGACATTTCTCACAATAGTATATGTGATCTGATTTTGATATGTTACATATGGATGTATGGGACCTTTCTTTATTCCAACACCTGAAGGATACAAATACTTCCTCACTATTGTAGATGATCACACACGAGTCACCTAGCTTTACTTACTCAGACGCAAAGATGAAGTTCTAACTCTCTTTCCTAAGTTCCTGCAGATGATTGAAACGCAATATAAACCTGTGGTGAAAGGTGTTGGATCATATAAATCTACGGAATTACCTTTCACTGAATTATTTAAGAAGAAACAGATCATACCTTATCATTTTTTTCTAGAGACACCAGAGCATAATTCCTTTGTAGAGAGGAAACATCAGCATATTCTAAATCTGGCAAAATCACTGATGTTTCAATCTCAAGTTCCAATGGAGTATTGGGGAGAATGCATATTAACTGTAGTTTTTGATCAATAGGTTACCCACTCCACGTCTGAAGAAAAAATCACTGTTTGAGCTACTGACACCTAAACAAGTGGACTATATACGGTTACAAGTTTTTGGTTGCTTGGCTTACATGTCTATATCTTTTAAGAACAGACATAAGTTTCAACCAAGATCCAGAGCCTGCATCTTTCTTCGGTATTCTTCAGCCTACAAAGGATATAAGCTAATGGATCTTGAAACAAACAAGGTTCTCATATCGAGAAATGTGACATTTCATGAAGATATATTCTCGTTTGCAAAAGATAAACCAGTGTATCCTGATGAATTTTTATCTTATGATTGGATAGACATGGCACCTCCTAACCCTAAGATTCATGTTCCACATAATGGTTCTCCTGAGATATCAATAGAAGAGGTACATACTGATGATGATGACTCGGCTTCTATACCCAAAGAGGGTTCTAAAAGGGTATATAAGCCAACATAATATCTCAATGACTATCTCTGCAATCTCACTGATATAAATATTCTTTATCCATTGGCTGCTTATATATCATATGCTCATCTTTCTAAATTGTATGGAGGCTACATTTGTGCTGTCTCGACATATTGAGCCAACTTCTTTCACTCATGCCAAGAAATTTGATGAATTTATGAAAGTAATGAATAAAAAACTTATAGCTCTTGAGAGTACTGAGACATGAAAAATTTGTTCTTTACCTTCTAATAAGCATGCTATTGGATGTAAGTGGGTATACAAAGTGACGTTAAATGCAGATGGCACCTTGGAACATTATAAAGTGATATTAGTGTCCAAAGGCTACACACAACAAGAGGGAGTTGATTTTGTGGACACTTTCTCTCCTGTTGCTAAGATGACCACAATGAAGACTTTGTTAGCAGTAGTAGTTGCAAAGAATTGGAGTCCCACGCAACTTGACATTTTTAATGCATTTTTAATGGAGAACTTCAAGAAGAGTTTTACATGACATTACCTCCGGGTTATACACCAAAAGAAGGGGAAACATTGCCTCTTAATGCAGTCTGCAAGCTACAGAAATCTCTTTATGGCTTGAAAAAGGCTTCAACGCAATGGTTTCTGAAATTCAGTTCAACTCTTCTCGCAATGGGCTTCAGAAAACTCACACTGATCACACCTTCATGAAGAATACTATGGGAAAGTACATTGCTATTCTTGTTTATGTTGACGACGTCATCATTACCAGCAATGATGATGATGCAATAAATCAACATAAAGCTAATTTTTGAGAGGTGTTTAAGCTCAAAGATCTTGGTCATTGAAATACTTCCTAGGTCTAGCAATTGCTCGTTCTAGCAAAGGAATATCCATCTGTCAACGTAAGTATGTGCTTGAGTTGTTGGAAGAAACATGAAGATGGCTTGTAAGCCATCATCTATACCAATTGATCCGAGTGTTAAGGTCTTTATTATCCAGCAGAACTACTTATTGATGAGACAAGTGTTTACAGAAGACTGGTTGGACGGCTAACGTATCTCACAATTACACGTCTGAATATCATGTCAATAAGCTTTGCCAATCTCTTGTGAATCCACAGAGTATTCATCTCCAAGATGCATACAAAGTGATACATTATCTTAAAGAGAATATTGGTCTTGGTATGTTCTATTTTGCAGACTCTGATCTAATTCTCAAAATGTACACGGATCCAGACTGGGGATCATGCTTGGATACGAGAAGATCTACATCACGTTTCTGTATGTTTCTTGGTTCAGCTCTCATTTCATGGAAATTCAAGAAAAAGATTTAGTCTCTCATTCCTCAGCTGAATCGGAGTACAGAGCATGTTTGCTGCAGTTAAAGAGGTCATTTAGGTGGTAATCTTCTTGATGAACTACAAGAATCACAAGATAACTTTTATTTGTTTGTCGATATACATCAATTTTACGTATTACTATAAATGTAAACTAATTAGTTTTATGTGTGTGTGTTTAAGACATTAAGATAAATTGAGTAAGGAAGATCAATAAAAATGACCAGTTCTACAATTGGCAAGGTTGAAGATGGAAAATATAACGAAAACTGAAATTAAGAAAAAAATATTTTAAATGTAACGATATGTATTTTTTTGCGGTATAATAAAATTTTACAATGTACGATAACAAAATTTGTGAATTTTCACAAATTTTATACAAATAAAGATATTTTAATTTAATATTGAATCTCACATTAATATTAAATATATATGTCTAAAATAATGACATTACATTGTCTAAAAAATTTATATATTATATTTTGTTATATATAGTCAATTAATCAAATTTAATTAAAGCAGGTTTGTATTAAAGTAATTTAAAATAAAAAAATAATACTTTTAAAAGATATCTAAACTATGCTTAGTTTTAATAAAAAAAATTTGGTCAAATGAATTAGTTTTTGATGAAATAGTATGATGATCGAAGATACTTTAAGGATGAATTTTTTTGCTTAACCAATTTTGAGTTTTATGTTAAAAACAAATTAAAAAAATGAGAAAGAGTGATTTTTGATTTAAAAAAATTATGAAACTTTATAACTATTTTGCATATAAGTAAAATAAAGTTGTAAACAACAAAATATGAAGAATATAAAGTTATATAAAATAGTTTTTTGTTCAATAATCTTTGGTTTTGTGTTAATTGCAAATTATGTCATAAAAAGGGGAAATTTTGAGTTTTTCTCAAGTTTGATACCACTATTGAAATTTACCATTAATGAATTACTATTTCAAAAATACCCTAAATTTATGATAAAAATAGACTAAACCACACCCCTTTAACAATAAACCCTAAAAAAATTAATATATATTACTTTGAAAAAATATTTAATGTTGCTTAAAATTATGTTTTAAAGGAAATAATATTTTTTCATAATATCATGATTTTTATTTTTTAATGAAAATTACTTTATATATAAATATATTATCTTTAGGCTAAGAAAATATGTAGTTATATAGAATTCTTATTACTTTGTTTTTTTATGTTTTTTTTAAATTATGTTTTAAAGAGAATTTTATTTATTTTTTAATATCAAAAATAATTTTGTGAACTTTCCTTTTTTATGAAATCATATTTTTATATAAATATATTTTTCGTATTTAATTCCTCTTTAAAAATTACAAATATGTTTCTTTTTATTATATATTTTATTTGGAAAAATAAAAAAAAATGATTTTAAATTTTTTAACAAAAATTACTTAATATGATATTTAAATATAATATTTTTAATTCACTGAGGATATCTGAGTAATCAATCATTTTAAGAATCAACATGAAAGCGACACACAAAAAACTCACTTCTCAAATAATGTTATAGAGATCAAGCTTTTGATTTTCAAACTATCTATTCTATTAAATCAGAATCATAAAAAATGATAAATGTTTGGTCCATCATTTAACAACTTATTAATTATTCTGCATAACTTCATTATACATTTAATAACTCACTTAGCATATTAATGGGATCCACAACATTTAGTTGTTACGGTCAAATATCAATTCATTTCTTATCATATACTGAATTCATTATATTCTATTGAATATGTTAAACTGTTATATTTCATATAAAATTTATATGGAAAAATATTTAATTCCAAAATAGACCTGCGCTTTCAAATCGCGAATAAAAATATAGTTTAAAGTTAAAAGGTTATTTTAATATTTTTATTATTATTCAAAATTTTAAACAAAATATATAATTTTATACAATATTTATACCCACGAAACTGCAGACGACCACCTAATGTATATTAAAAACACTGCCTAACCGTATATTCTTATTACCATACGGATAAACCACAACTGAAAACATATTTTGTTAAGATTTCTTATTTAACCTACCCACTCCGATCATCACCAATATATATTTCATGCCTATTGCTTGAAAGAGCATCATTATTCACACAAAAGAAGCCTGAAATGTTTAAGAATTCATCTTTAGCAATAAATAATACATTAAAATAGTGAAACCATTAAATTTTGTGTATTAATTTTTATATAATTCGTAAAAACAAAGACCCGCACAGGTTTGCGGGTCAAACTCTAACTTTTTTTAAAAAACTTAATATAAAATTTCATATTAATTCTAAAAAAAATGAGTATCATTACAAAGGTAACACTAGGCCTGGGTGTTCGGGTACCCGTTGGGGTTTGGATCGGGTATTTCAGATTTTTGGGTTTTTTTGGTTTACGCTCCTAGGTTCCATTTTAATATTTTATTAGTATGGGTCGGGTTCGGATAATAACACTTCGGGTTTGGTTCAAATTTGTATTGCATAGTAAAACCCATAAAGTAACCATATATCGTTCGAATTCGGGTTATATCAGTTCGGTTCGGATATATCCAAAATAAAAAAAAAACAAAATTTTAAAAAAAAACATAAATAAACACACTTAAATTGAATAGAAATTAATCTTGCACACAAAAAAATTGATAAAAATAAAATAAAATAAAATGTTAAATCAATCATGAAAACAAACATCACTTGTAAACAATATGCATTACTTTACAATATACAGTAGAATTATTATTTTAACGAGCAAATTATAAAGTACTTATTTATAACTAATTAGATATTTAAGGTATTTATTTATATTTTAATATTTATTGTATACATCATATTAACATAAAGATTGAACTGAATATTTTGAAATACTTATATATATTTAAAATATTTATATTGACTATTAATTTAGGATATTTTGGGTTACCCATTTGGGTTCGGTTAATAACACTTCGGGTTCAGATATTTTTTGTATCATCCTACAAGATCCGATCAGGTATTTTTTTACATTTCAGGTCGGATAACGGGTCGGGTTTTTTGGTTCGGTTCGGATTTTGGATTCTGTATTTTATGCCCAGGCCTAGGCAACACGATGCCTATTAAGAGAAAATAGAAACTGATGTGAAGCAAGATATAAAACTCATGAGATTTCCTGTTAGTTGTGAGAATGCTCAAACCATAGGGATAACATCGGCTTTGTGTGTGAATGGTGAAATCGAGTTGACGGCTGGATGAAGCTGGTGTGATAACGTCCCCATTCAAAGCCAGAAGGCATGCTCTAATCTGAAGCTGAATCTCCTTAATCAGTGATTAAGTCAGCATGTAAACAGCATTATGAAGTTTTCAATTTATCTCCTAACAAAGGAAGTAAAGAGAAGTAAAGAACAACCTGAAAAGAAGAAGATACATAGGTCTGATTTTCCTATCAACTATTGGAGAGATAATCTAATGTAATATATCATTAAAGATCGAATATATAGTGGAAGTTATTTTATATGAATTTTATTCTAGACATATCAGAGGCCCATCAAAATTACCTGACTATATGTGGCAAAAGAGTAATTCTAATATTATATAAAAATATATTAATTTTAACGTTTAATACCAAAAGCCTCATTTGAACATAACTGAGACCGACCCGAGCATATCACAAAATATGACATCTTTATTTAATTATCCAAAATATACAACATCTAAGAAGACATGATATTTTATAAAACTATGATCATTTTGCAATTCCTAATAAAAATATTTGACAACATTAAATCATAATACTTGATAAATTTCAAAAGCGATATAACTTTTCTCAGGTGATATTTTGTCATATTAAGAAATCTTACATTGCATGTTTCCTATAGTTCAACTTCAATAAATTTTAAATGAGAAAAAAATGATTTAGTGGGTTTTTCACAAAGTTCATTAAAATTAACAATGATTGCCTTTTGTTGAACATTAGCTAGGACCGTTTTTATTCTATGCATAAAATAACTATATACACAAACATATAAATATACAATTATTTTGATTTTATTTACATGGAGTCAAACTCAAAAGAATACCCAAACTTGGGTCAAAGGCAAAAGTAACTTAAAAGGCTATTGAAATTACAA
>CAJHQQ010005156.1:0-19848 GCA_905132885.1 Moricandia moricandioides
TGTGTTAGGATTAAGGGTTAATTTTACAGTTGTTTGTTTAGGATATTTGTACCCTATTAGAACATAAAAAGACACCCATGTCTAGGGCGACATTAAATGACCTCACATATTTGGCGGGATCTGAATCACCATGAAAAGCTGGCAGAAGGATTTTTTTATCGGTCGGAGCCGTACGTCGCTTACTCTCCCCCAAGAAGGGTGTTTGGAGTGTAATGGCGACGACCCTATCGATTTGCGGTGCGGAGGTTGCGACGCGGTGAATTTTTGTATGGATATTCTAGAACGAAAGCTTTAGCTCTGCAATTTCTTGGATTGTCTGCAGATCTGGGCCGCCTTGGTTTTCTATGGCTTCACAGTCATTGGTTGAACAGTTTCTTTGGCTACGGGCGCTTCGGGTTGTGCCGCATTGACTGTGTCAAAAAGTATTTTGCGGACAGTCGGAGGGTTGCTCGTAAGAGCGGTTAAGGGAGCGAGTGCAGTGGTGATCTCAGTGAGTTTCGCGTTTGTGGCTTTCTGCACCTCTTCCCGCTGGAGAAAGCGGGCCATGCCGGTGTCCATGAAGTCCGACATGGTTGGCATTCCAGCTGCGGGGGTCTGCTTCACCGAAGGTGGAGACTTTGTTAGTCATGTGAATCTGGTAACGTTGCTTCGGTCTACCCCACGGTGGGCGCCAACTGTTTGAACAAAGTTTGGTCGGATTCCAGTAAGAGGGATGAAACTCGTCGGTGGGTTATTTCAAAGGCGTTTTATTAGATCGTAAGACGTTTGTCGGTTTAAAAATACAGAAATAAATGGTAAGAAGATGGCCGGTGCTCAAAGAGCTGATCGGAAAAGTACAAGTCGGTAAGAATAAAAAGAGATGAACACCTTAAGTCTAGCCGTCTAGTATATGTCTGTCTTCCGCTCCTTGTTTCCTCCTTCCTTTTTATAGCACTCAGACCCTTGGTGCCCTAGGTCGGTCTGTCCTGTTGGTCCTTGCTTGTCGGGCCAAGCGTATAGGCCAATGAATTGCATGATCGTGTACTTTACTCGTCTTGGCTTTACTCGACCACGGAGTGGCTCCCATCGACTAAAAGCAGTTCCAAGCCCAGCCTTGTACTTTTAGATGCAGACCGAGCCAGTCTTTTGAGGCGCGATGGGCCAGGCCAGCTATCTTATGGGCCTTGTGGGGGATATAATCCACCTCGTACAATATGCATGTAAATATGAAGATGTTTTTTGCAGTAGAATATATACGATAAGATATGAGCATGTATGATGTAAGTGAGGAAGAATCGAGTTATGGGACGTAGTTTTCCCTAGAAAACTGGATAGTGATGGGCCGACGGGTTACATGCACGTCATAAACGGCTGACGAGCCTGGTATGGGAGTATCTGCTACGGCTGCCTCTACTCATGAGGTTCTTAGCTATCACGAGGATAAAGTTATCACAAGGTTGACTGAACCTTCATGGCGAGGATGATTATATAAATATCTTGTTTAGCGGGCAATAATATGTCTGTTACAACTTGGAAACTAAACCAAGTTATATGATTGTTAGTGTCTAATTTTATACTTATGATGACTGTTTTGTAATATTAAAATATATATTATGTTTCATGGGTCCCTCATTGAGTAATTCATTATTTACCCTCATCGTTGTCCTTTTCAGTATGTGCGGACGAGATTAAAGTTATGATGCATGTAGTAAGGTTAAAATAGGTCAAGACGGATATTATAATTTTGTATCAGAGCTTCGGTTAAAGCCACTCCGGTTTTGACCCGGAAGGTTAGTATTATGATAGTTCACTAGTTTGTCTTTATGATGTTAAACTTCATAGGAAAAATGATGAATGGCAAAAAGAGAATATGTGTTATGAACCATTTGGTGGATGCCATAAACCATAGGCCCAACCGGCCCATAGTCTCATAGTGGTTTAGTATTCGGCCATGTAAACATATTCCTAGTTGGTTTGGGTTTGTAATTTTCCTTTTCCATGTTGGTTTATCTCTTTATAATTCCCTATATAAAAAGGGAACTTTATGTTATTATATGAATAAGAAACTACTTTCCCCTAAGTTTCACAGCACGTTATCAACACGATTCTCTAAAATCCTAAGCTAAGAACTCCGATCAGAAAACCCTAACTCTCTCTCTCTCTCTCTCTCTCTCTCTCTCTCTCTCTCTCTCTCTCTCTCTCTCTCTCTCTCTCTCTCGATGATAACAAAGGATCCGATCTCAAGCTTATTCGATCTCCATCCGATCCCAGCATATTCAATCAACGATCTCATCTTGTTCGCAACCCAATCTCAGCAAGTTCCAACCTTCTCTTGTTTTGTGGTCCATTCAACCCAATAGGAGGTTAGGTAAATCGAAACCCTAATTATCAAATCGAAATCTAGACACTTCCTAGGATGCTGGATAGGACTAGTGAACATTGCTTTCCTTTTGGTCTCATAAGATATAAATTCATTGATTGTTTGATTGCTTGAAATTTTTTGATTAATTGAATATAATCACATAGAAATCGCATGCTAGGTTGATAGTTTACACATGTTTAGACTTGATCAAATCTCAACCAGCATGTTTATGTTAAAACCGATAAGGTTGTTAGTATGAACCATGATGCTTGCATGATTGTTTTGATTGAGGTTAAGACTTGCATCATATACGTATTGGCCGCATCGCTTGCTGAACATATAGTAATCGATTGTTATGGATATCTTGTTTTGGTTACAAAATTTGTTTGATGAACATAATACGTTTAAAGATCTAAAGTATAAAATATATGATGTCAGATGTCAAAAATCAACAACTTGGACTTTACTGCCCTAAATCTCTCTGGAGATAATTACTTACAATTGGCACTTGATACTAAGATTATACTAAAATCAAAGGGACTCGGTGAATGTATTACCGAGGATAACAATGCAAGTGAAAAAGATAGATACATGGCTATCTTGATTATTCGCCATCATCTTGCGGCGAGTCTCAAAGATCAATATTTAACAATTGAGAATCCATTAGACCTTTGGACAGATTTGAAAGTAAGATAAGATCACCAAAGAACGGTGATATTACCAAAGGCTATATATGATTGGAGGAATCTTAGAATCCAGAACTACAAGTCTGTGGATGAGTATAACTCAGCCCTATTTAAAATAGTTTCTAAATTGAAACTGTGTGGTAAGGATATAACGGATAAGGATATGCTAGAAAAGACTTTTTCCACCTTCCACACAAGTAATGTGTTGTTACAACAACAATATCGTGAAAAAGGGCTTTAAGACATGCAAATCTGATCTCATGTCTATTCCTCGCTGAGCAAAACAATGAATTATTAATGAGAAACAGTGAATTGAGACCTCCTGGATCAACCCCACTACCTGAATCAAATGTGTTCGCAGAACAAAGAATGAATCTAATAACGTCCAGAAAAATAGCCAACAAGGCCGTGGTCGTGGAAGATGGCAAGGACGTGGCCGTTCCTTTGGCCGTAGCCAAGGAAACTCTTTTGGCCATGGGAACTATTATGGCCAAGACCATTATGGTCGAGACCGACCCAGCTTCGGCCGTGGTCGAGGCAGAGGCCGTGGTATCTCTTTTAAACTACAAAGCTCGACCACAAACCACAAATCCGTGTGCCATAGGTGTGGGATGGGATACCATTGGGCTAAGATATGTAGGACTCCCAAACATCTTGTTGACCTCTATCAAGAGAGTCTGAAAGGGAAGAATCCTGAAGCCCACATGATCTATAAAGATGGTGAAGATGATTTTGATCATGAAAAAGACGATCTTTTAGAATATGAAACATTTGATTGCCTAAAAGAGTCAAGTTGATTTCGACATCATAAAATTTTTGTACTTTTGTTTTGTGTTTTGTTTGAATTTGTTTCTTTGTCTGCTTAAACTTAATTAATGAATGAATCCGATATAATGTCTCTAAAAATGTCATGATCCTTGTTTTGAAGAAAGAAAGATGACATGATATAATCATGGTGGACAGTGGATCAAGCCACACGATCTTAAGAGACAAAAGATACATTGTTAATCTTACACTTAAAAACACCAACATAAGTACCATAGCGGGTATAGCCAGTTAAATTGAAGGCTACTACCAGGCTAATATACTATTGCCTAAGGGTATGGGTCTAGAAATATCTGATGCATTATATTCACTCAGCTCAAAGAGAAGCCTATTGAGTTTCAAAGATATTTGAATGAATGGTTTCCATATTGAAACAATGGGCGAAGGAAACAAAGAGTTCCTTCAAATAATTGAAATCATCCAAAGCAATCAGAAAGTCGTAGAGACTATACATGCATACTATACTGGTCTTTACTATGCCAAGATCAGTATGACAGACGGTAATGCCACGGTAAACAATGTTTTTACCGATTTCACTATTTGGCACGACCGGCTTGGCCATCTCGGATCGACCATGATGCGAAAATTGATATTGAATACAAATGGGCACACACTGAAGAAGGAAGAGTTATCCCTAAGAATCTCACGTGTGTAGCATGTACACAAGAGAAAATCATTTTTAGGCCATCACTAGTTAAAGTGACTAAGGAAAAATTAAACTTTCTGGAAACAATACAAGGCGACATTTGTGGACCAATACACCAACCTTGTTACAGCCCAGAATGGGGGTCCTCCTGATGGTGGATGGATGGGCAAATCGGATCGACCAAGAGATGATCGATTTATCGATATTGCTGGAATCTACCTTGCAAACCTGAAACAAATGAGATGCGGTTTATGAAATGAAATAAACAATGAAAATAAGGAAATAAAAAGGATAGATAGGATGGAATTAGGCTGCTGGATGTGTATCACTCTCAGCCTAATCAAAAGATGATCGATATGGAATGAGATGGTGCTTTGCTTGCTGGATGTGTATCACTCCCAAGCTTGGCAAACGAATGGGATGGAAGTGAGGATGGATTGAGGACGCCACAAGACTCTATGGAATGGAGTCTTGATAAGTCGTGGTGCTTTGGAGCTGATTCTCACAAACTCTAAAGACTTGAGACAATAGTTTTTAAGAAAACTAAAAAACTGGAAAATTCTTATTGCTGGAAAAATGGTGTGTTTACAATAGATGAAACGAAATGAGCTTTATAGGCTCGACTAATACAAAGCCTAACAGTCTAAAAATGATAAAAGGAAACAAAATAAATCGTGCCTAAAGTCTTGGAAGCAAAGGAATAGATGGCTCCAAGGAAACTAGCCGTTGGGGACTTTATGAAGAGAATCTTGGCCAAGTTAATGTAGATGATCTTCTCCTTGTATCTGGACGGTTTGAGGGGATAGGATAGCTTCCTGGGAACCCTCTTGATGGCTTGGAAGGTCTTAAACTCGTGGAGGAGCTGAAGAAGTAGCTGTTGGATTTTTAAATACCAAGGCTCCAAATATGGTAAGTTGTGGTTAATGAGGATTCTCCTACTGGAGCATGTTAGGACGACAAGGACTTCTTTTAAACCTTCTGTATGGATTAGAATGTCTCCTGGCTCCCAAAGAAAGGCTTGGTTCGAGCAAAATCCAATAGGTTGGAAACTTTCCCCAATTGATATCGGTTTGACCGGTTTTGGGAAATTGATTGTATCTTAGTTTTCCCATGACCAGTTCTCCTTATTTCGGGCTCTCTGGAAATCTAATAAAGCCCTCTTGAAGCCCATGTTTGGTTCTGAATAAGGCCGCTTCGTGGTTGGACTGATCTTCACTTCTAAAGGCTGAACCTCGCAACTGGATGGGCTGGGAAACCTCCATTTTGTAAAATCCATAACTTCTTGTTCCGTGGGTATTTTCTTAAAATTCAAAGCCTCAGTGCTTCCTTAATGAGTAAGCCTTCTTTTAAAATTGTTTTCTCTCCAAAAGGACTTCTGTTTTCTGAGATATTCTCCTTGGACTGAACCCATGTCGCTGGAACCTCTACACGGGTTGGTATGGGCAGTTGGGTGAGGTTCTGGACGAGCTGCTGGTTTGTTGGCCGCAACAAACCTTGTGGGACGTTTAGATATTTTATGGTCCTCATTGATGCATCCACGAGATGGTCACATTTATTCCTATTATCGACCCGCAATTTGGCATTTGCGAGGTTACTTGCTCATATAATACGTTTACGAGCTCACTTTCCAGATTTTCCTTTAACGATTATACGTCTCCATAATGCTGGTATAGTCATGTCCCAAGCATTTAATGCTTATTTTATGTCCATGGGGGTAACTTTAGAACATTCTGTGGCACATGTACATACACAAAACGGTCAAGACGAATCATTTATCAAACGTATACAACTATTTGCCATATCATTACATATGAGATCAAAACTCTCGATCTCAACTTGGGGACATGCGTTTTTACATGTAGCTGAATTGATTCGCATCAGGCCATCTAGTGAGCACAGATATTCCCCATCACAATTGCTTACGGGTCACGAGCCAGACAAATCCCATCTTAATACATTTCGATGTGCCGTCTATATACCTATTGCACCATCACAAAGAACAAAGATGGGTCCTCAAAGGAGGATGGGGGTATATTTTGGATATGACTCTCCCACGATTATTAGGTACCTTGAGCCGACCACGGATGATATGTTTAAGGCCAGGTACGCTGATTGTCATTTTGACGAATCTGACTATCCAACATTTGGGGGAGATAAGAATAAGCTGGTAAAAGAAATTACATGGAATTAGACATCTTTTCATGGCAAGATCCTCGGACTCAAGAATGTGATTTAGAAGTCCAAAATATAATAAATTTAGAAAAGCTAGCTAATCAATTGCCAGATTCCTTTGCTGACCCGAATAGATGTAACAAAATCGTATATACCAGTTGTGAATGCACCAATTCGTATTGATGTTCAAGAAAGACACAATCAAGTTGCGACAGAGTCTAGGGCACATTTGAAACGTGGTAGACCAATAGGTTCCAAAGATAAGAACCCTCAGAAACTAAAGAAAGGTGCATGTAATGAAACTGAGGCTAAGGAAACCATAGACTTGGACAAGCTTAAGGTGCCAAATAATGATGCTTGGGATGCCAAGCTTCAGGGTACTGAAGGTCCTGATAATAATGAGATCTCAATAAATTATGTCATGTCTGGAATAAAGTGGAACAGAAAGAATGTCGACATTGATGATATATTTGCATGGGAAGTAGCACTTGAACTTATGGATATAAATGAAGATCATGAACCCACGTCTATCTTAGACTGCACTCAACGATCAGATTGGATTAAATGGAAAGAAGCTATAAACGTGGACTTGAATTCATGCAAGAAAAGAAAGGTTTTTGGTCAAATAATTCGGACACCTTTTGATGTAAAACCAGTGGGATATAAATGGGTCTTTGTGAGGAAAAGAAATGAACATTGTGAAATCGTGGGATATAAAGCATGGCTAGTTGCACAAGTATTCTCACAGAGACCAGGAATAGATTATGAGGAGACATACTCCCCTGTGGTGGATGCTACTACTTTTAAATTTCTAATAAGTCTGGCTATAAAAGATAAATTAGATTTTCGGTTAATGGATGTAGTAACTGCGTACTTATATGGTCCACTGGATAAATATATATATATATATATATATATATATATATATATATATATATATATATATATATATATATATATATATATATATATGAAAGTCCCAGAAGGTATTGAGTTGCCAAATGCAACAAGTTCTCGAGAAGAACATTGTATAAAGTTGAATAAATTACTTTATGGATTGAAACAATAAGGTTGAACGTGGTACAATAGACTAAGTGAGTACCTAGTGAAAGAGGGCTATAAGAATGATCCAATATGCCCGTGTCTATTCATAAAGAAATTCGACAAGGTCTTTGTGATAATTGATGTGTATGTCGATGACCTAAATATCCTAGGAACCTCTGGAGAAATCTCCCAAACGGTTGAATATCTTAAGAAAGCATTTGAGATGAAAGACTTGGGAAAAACGAAATTTTGTTTGGGGTTACAGATTGAGTATGTTAATAATGGTATCCTTGTGCATCAAATGGCATATACAGAAAAAGTACTCAAAAGGTTTAACATGGACCAATCTTACCCATTGTCTAGCCCCATGGTCGTGAGGTCTCTTGGTTTGGACACCGACCCATTTGGTCCTAAGAAGGACGATGAAGAAGTCTTTGGTCCCAAAGTGCCATATCTAAGTGCGATAGGAGCTTTAATGTATCTGGCGAGCCACACTAGGCCAGATATATGTTTTGCCAAGAATCTATTGTCTAGATTTAGCTCATGTCCGACTAAAAGGCACTGGAACGGGATTAAATATATTCTTCATTACTTACAAGGAACGAAAGATTTAGGTTTATTTTATACTAACCTACCTAAAGAGGGGTTAATCGGTTTTGCTGATACAGGTTTTCTCTCAGATCCACACAATGCTCTATCTGACACAGGTTATGTATTTAAATACGGTGGTACTGCTATATCTTGGTGATCCATGAAGCAGAAGATTGCAGCCACATCATCCAACCATGCCCAAATCTTAGCCATCCATGAAGCCAGCCGAGAATGTGTTTGGTTGAGGTCCATGACTCAACATATCAGAGTGGATTTATTTTGTCCGAAGGGAAGGAAGCACTGACCATCATGTACGAGGACAATGCCGCATGCATAGCTCAACTAAAGTATGGATACATCAAAGGAGATAGGACGAAGCACATTTTGCCGAAGTTCTTCTTTACACACGAGTTGCAGAAAACTGGTGAGGTCCAAGTGTTACAAGTTCGGTCAAGTGAGAATTCAGCAGACCTATTTACCAATTCACTACCAACCTCAACGTTCAAGAACCTTACTCATCAGATTGGAATACGTCGACTGAAAGACCTTAAGTGAGGTACAAAACATAGGGAGTAATACGATTGTACTCTTTTTCCTTCACCGTGGTTTTACCCCAATAGGGTTTTACTGTTAAGGTTTTAATGAGGTAACATCCAAAACGTATTATGTGTTATGAACCATTTGGTGGATGCCATAAACCATAGGCCCAACCGGCCCATAGTCTCATAGGAGGTTTAGTAGTCGGCCATGTAAACCTATTCCTAGTTGGTTTGGGTTTGTACTTTTCCTTTTCCATGTTTGTTTATCTATTTGTAATTCCCTATAGATAAAGGGCACCTTATGTTATTATATGAATAAGAAACTACTTTCCCCTAAGTTTCACAGCACGTTATCAGCACGATTCTCTAAAACCCTAAGCTAAGAACTCCGATCACAAAACCCTAACTCTCTTTATCTCTCTCTCTCTCGATGATAACAAAGGATCCGATCTCAAGCACATTGGATCTCAATCCGATCTCAGCATATTCAATCAACAGTCTCATCTTGTTCGCGACCCAATCTCAGCAAGTTCCAACCTTCTCTTGTTCGGTGGTCCATTCAACCCAATCGGAGATTAAGGTAAATCGAAACCCTAATTATCAAATTGAAACCTAGACACTTGCTAGGATGCTGGATAGGACTACCGAACATTGCTTTCCTTTTGGTCTCATAGGATATAAATCCATTGATTGTTTGATTGCTTGAAATTCATTGATTAATTGAATATAATCACATAGAAATCCCATGCTAAGTTGATAGTTTACACATGTTTAGACTTGATCAAAACTAGACCAGCCTGTTTATGTTAAAACCGATTAGGTTGTTAGTATGAACCATGATGCTTGCATGATTGTTTTGATTGAGGTTAAGACTTGCATCATATACGTATTGGCCGCATGGCTTGCATGAACATATAGTAATCGATTGTAGGGATATCTTGTTTTGGTCATAAAATTTGTTTGATGAACATAAAACGTTTAAAGATCTAAAGTATAAAATATATGATGTCAGATGTCGAAAATCAACAACTTGGACTTTGCTGCCCTAAATCTCTTTGGAGACAATTACTTACAATGGACACTTGATACTAAGATCATACTAAAATCAAAGGGACTCGGTGAATGTATTACCGAGGATCACAATGCAAGTGAAAAAGATAGATACAGGGCTATCTTGACTATTCGCCATCATCTTGCGGAGAGTCTCAAAGATCAATATTTAACAATTGAGAATCCATTAGACCTTTGGACAAAATTGAAAGTAAGATATGATCACCAAAGAACGGTGATATTACCAAAGTCTATGTATGATTGTAGGAATCTCAGAATCCAGGACTACATGTCCGTGGATGAGTATAACTCAGCCCTATTTAAGATAATTTCTAAATTGAAACTGTGTGGTATGGATATAACGGATAAGGATATGCTAGAAAAGACCTTTTCCACCTTCCACACAAGTAATGTGTTGTTACAACAACAATATCGTGAAAAGGGCGTTAATACATATGCAAATCTGATCTCATGTCTATTGCTCGCTGAGCAAAACAATGAATTATTAATAAGAAACAGTGAATTGAGACCTCCTGGATCAACCCCGCTACCTGAATCAAATGTGGCCGCAGAAGAATAAATGAATCTAATCACGTCCAGAACAATAGCCAACAAGGCCGTGGTCGTGGAAGATGGCACGGACGTGGCCGTTCCTTTGGCCGTGGGAACTATTATGGCAGAAACAATTATGGCCATGACCATTATGGTCGAGACCGACCCAGCTTCGGTCGTGGTCGAGGCAGAGGCCGTGGTATCTCTATTAAACAACAAAGCTCGACCACAAACCACAAAACCGTGTGCCATAGGTGTGCGATGGGAAACCATTTGGCTAAGACATGTAGGACTCCCAAAAATTTTGTTCACCTGTATCAGGAGAGTCTGAAAGGGAGGAATCCTGAAGCCCACATGATTTATAAAGATGTTGAAGATGATTTTGATCATGAAAAGACGATCTTTTAGAATATGAAACATCTGATTACCTAAAAGAGTCAAGATGATTTCGACATCATAAAACTTTTGTGCTTTATTTTTTTTGTGTTTTCTTTAAATTTGTTTCTTTGTGTGCTTAAACTTAATGAATGAATGATTCCGATATGAAGTCTCTAAAAATGTAATGATCCTCGTTTTGAAGAACGAAATATGACATGGATATAATCGTGGTGGACAGTGGATCAAGCCACACGATCTTAAGAGACAAAAGATACTTTGTTAATCTTGCACTTAAAAACGCCAACATAAGTACCATAGCGGGTATAGCAAATTTAATTGAAGGCTACGGCCAGGCAAATATACTATTGCCTAAGGGTATGGATCTAGAAATATCTGATGCATTAAATTCACTAAGCTCAAAGAGAAGCCTATTGAGTTTCAAAGATATTCGAATGAATGGTTTCCATATTGAAACAATGGGCGAAGGAAACAAAGAGTTCCTTCAAATAATTGAAATCGCCCAAGGCAATAAGAAAGTCGTAGAGACTATACCTGCATACTCTACTGGTATTTACTATGCCAAGATCAGTATAACAGAGGCCAATGCCACGGTAAACAATGTGTTTACCGATTTCACTATTTGGCACGACCTGCTTGGCCATCCCGGGTCGACCATGATGAGAAAATTGATATTGAATACAAATGGGCACACATTGAAAGAAAGAAGAGTTATCCCTAAGAATCTCACGTGTGTAGAATGTACACAAGGGAAACTCATTTTTAGGCCATCACTAATTAAAGTGCATAATGAAACAATAAACTTTCTGGAAAGAATACAAGGCGACATTTGTGGACAAATACACCAACCTTGTGGAACGTTTATATATTTTATGGTCCTCATTGATGCATCCACGAGATAGTCACATGTATTCCAATTATCAACCCGTAATTTGGCGTTTGCGAGGTTACTTGCTCAAATAATACGTTTAAAAGCTCACTTTCCAGATTTTCCTTTAAAGATTATACGTCTTGATAATTCTGGTGAAGTCACGTCCCAAGCATTTAATGCTTATTGTATGTCCATGGGGGTAAGTTTAGAACATTCTGTGGCACATGGTTTTCGCCGCAATCGTATCTACGAAATCATCTTCTCTGGTATGTTGTGGCTGAGTTTGATTTATATTATGGCTGAGTTTTTTTAAAATAGCAGCTGAGTTATATATTATGTTGTAGCTGAGTTAACTTTCTAGTGTGGTTGAGTTATATATTATGATGTGGCTGAGTTATTTTTTCTATTGCGGCTGAGTGATATATTATGTTGTGCTTGAGTTATATATGTGTTTGATGATTAGATGGATGTTACTGAACATCAATGATATACCATGGATTTTACCTATTTTACCTATCATATATAGAGTGATTTTAGAGTCTTTTATATGCATTTGATATTGTTTTAGAATTTTTACAGGTCTAGGTATTCACTGGAAGCAATTGTAGCTTTGGACAAATTTGGAGCATTCAAGATTGCTCAGCAGAAACTCAGAGTCTTATCCAGATTTATGAATAGACTATCGATCGACGTTACACACTGTTCGTAGATCGACGGTCAAGTCGAAAGCAAGATTGGTGAAGGCTTGAGAAATTACAAGTTTTACCAAGAAGTTTCATTAAATGCAAGACAAATCCATGGCCGAAATTTAGACTATTTATTAGGGTTTTCTATCTTTGTTTAGACCTAAGCCTAGAAGACCTAAGAGAGAGTTGTCTTCTAAGTTACACCAGATTTTTAGGGTTTAGAGTTGTAACACATTGCTACATCTATTGGAGAAAAAGATCTGATCATCATTACAGAAAAAATCTTGAACTCCTTTTTTTTAACTCAGTTTATTCTATGCAATTATTCTGAATTTATTCAGGTTTTTTATTGCTAGGTCTGATTAGTTCTCTATTAGATTTAGATTTTTTCCAATGGTAGTAATGTATTGTTGATTTTATAGAATTGTTAGGGTAATCTTCTTGGTTCTTGTTTAAGTTGCTCTTAATGTTAAGTTGAACTTGATTACCCCAATCTTAATAATTAGGGTTCTATAGCGCAAGCGAGAGCCTGGTTATAACCTGGAATCTATCTTAAACAATCTAAATAACTAGTAACAAACAAGAGTTGAATTAGCACTGGTTTCATGGTTTGATGTTCTCTAAACTTCTAAATCGATATTCAGTTGAGATGCGCGAGAGCGATCTCCTAAACCCAAAGGTTTGAGTTCAGAATGATGCATAAGAAAACCATAGGAATCAAGTAGTCTGCATTATCTAAACCTACTTGAGAATTTATCCTAAGTCTAGTCTCTTTGTTTAATCCTCACAAGCCAAATCAATTTTGAAATCACTTTTATTGTTATTGTTATAACTCATCTAGCTTTAATTCGAAAACAATAAGTCTATTGTGCAATCCTAGAGTCTCTGTGGATTCGATCTCTAAGTACTACACTGAACCTTTTATTTGATAGAGTAAAGTGAGAAATTAGGGTAAATTTGAAAGTGAAATAAAAATAACCACCTCAAATTTGGCGCCGTTTCAAGGGACTCTTTCTTATTGTCATTTGATTTCGTTTAGAATATTGTCTAGATATTTACTTCACTGTCTGCTAACTTATTCTTTCCCTAAACCTTACGAAACATGTAGTTAAAGGAGAGAATATGGATTCATGACAACAACCATCGATCTACGGAGCTAGTATGGAATCAATCAAGGTTAGTCCACTGCTGTCGGGCGACACCGTTCCATTGCCATCGATCGAGACCAACCAGCCAGAAGCAGGTAAGTATGCTTTTACTGATTGTGATAATAAGAAAGTAGTCTTGATAGAACCAATGAAAAAAAATAAACGAAGCAAGCGAAATAATTAATTATCAGGGAGCTGCAATCCCAAATCAAATCACTAAATCTCCAAATAATGAGGTAACACATGAATTTTCAATGCTCGAATACCTAAAACCCAGCAGAACCTATTCCAATAGGTCCGCTATTTGATTATCCGATAACTATGCTCGAAGCTCTGAGCTTGATATCGACTTCCTAATTATGGCGCGCAAAAATCTGTTCGATGGTTTTCCCACCGAACACCCGAACGATCACATCGAGATGCTAGAAGACATGGTGAACGACAATATCAATCGCTGGAAACTTTTTCCTTTCTCCCTAGAAGGTGACGCCAGGAGGTGGCTGAACCAGCTACCACCAGGATCCTTGACTTGTTGGGCAGATATTCAAAGCGCTTTCATCAACCACTTCTTTAACAAGGAGAGATACTAGGAAGAGAGGAGAGAAATATCCACATTCATTCAAGGTAGCTGCGAATCTTTTGAAAACTCATGGACAAGGTTCAGGAGCTACCAACTTCCGTGCCCACACCATGGATTCTCAGAATCCCAACTCATCAACACTTTCTATAGAGGACAAAACCTAGACTATCGAACCATCCTTGATACAGCCAGCGAGGGAAACTTCGGCACCCGAAGCCCTGCAAGTGATAAAATACTGATAAAGAACATAGCTTTAGGTAGAGCTTTCGAAAAGAGAGACACCGAAAGGAAGGAACCACCATTGTTCGGATAGGAGAAACACTTGATCCGAGTTAGAAAAATTCTTGCATCAGTTCCAGCCTTTCTGGAAGGAAATAACTTATCTAAACATTATGGTGAGGACAATTCTGCCACTTCCAACTTCGAAAAATGAGTTAAGTTCTCTGATGTGATGAACCTGAACGATCAGCGATTTAGGGAAAGCACTGGCAATTTCACAAGCAACTACGAGACCACTATGAACATATACGAAAGAAGTTCAAAGTCAAAAAATGAACCAAATCTTCACAGGAAACCGTAGAATAGCCACTGACTTCAATGAGAAGTTAGATCTGATATACTCAGAGATGACAGAAAAATTTGAAACTGTGAGCGAACACATTAAGAGAATCTACAACCACGTTTCGAGCAATGCTATGTCCATCAGGAGAGAGGACGGATTCTGACCTGGTAAAACCGACGTTAACCCTAGGAGCCATTACATTTTCATAGCTTTACGAAGCGGTCAACAACTCACCCCTACCATTAAAGAGAGCATCATGATCGATGAGTTCGAGAAAATCGCGAAGGATGAAAAAGAAAAATCGCATCCCATCCCGCTCGAAATTTACGAGAAAGATCTTGAAATCCTTCCTGAAAACTGAAGTATTAGTCCAAAATGACGACCTTGAGGAAACAAATATTGAACCTAAGGGAAAGAACATTGACGTTGGAGAAATCGATCGACACCCCGTACTGGACATCCATCGACACCCCTTCCCGAAAATCGATCGACGCCCTGAAGAAAGAATCATATAGACGCTCTGACCCAGAACCAACCGAACCGGTTAAGATAACGATTTACCAAAAGAACGCCCCCTTTCCTCCAAAAAGCGCTAAGCCGAAAAAGAGGCACCTGAAAAATGCAATATGAAAGAAAGTGTTTGACAAAGTAAACATTGAGATGCCACTAAGCGATGCCATTCACGTGTCGTCTGCTATTAAGCAATACGTGAAAGATGCAGCAACACGAGGATTCCATGAATCGGAACACTGCGTGATGATGGTATCAGAAGAAATCAGAAAAATTATTCAAGGAAAAACTCCAGTTAAACTCCCTGATCCCGGTGTTTCGTTTTGAACTGCACTATTAGCGATGAGAGATTTCAAAGATCCTTCTTTGATTTAGGTTCTAGTGTCAACCTAATGCCTTATTTTGTTGCAGTCGCTCTTGGGCTAACATAGTTTCAACCTACCAGGGTCACACTCGTTTTAGCTGATAGATCCACTAGAATTCCCGAAGGTGTACTTGAGGACGTACCCAAAAGTATTCATAACTGCGATATACCTGCAGATTTCATATTCCTTTAATATGAGCGAGAACCTCAAAATCCGATTATCTTAGGAAGACCTTTCCTGGCCACTGTCGGGCGATCATTTATGTCAGAGAAGTATGTATATGCCTCAACATCGGTAAGATACCGACGCTCTTTGACATGGAAAAGATATTAAAAAAAAACCTTTGATCGATCGCCAAACCTACCATATCGATTAACTTTCCGACCTAGGAGAAGAATCATTCATAGACATGTGCTTGATCGAACCTCTAGAGAAAGCAAGCACATCTTCTGAAGTCGACATCTCTACTTTAGATTGATGGACGCCATAGAAGAAATTTTTAATTTCAATCTTGACGAACTCGATCTATCGACCATCGTCGATCGACACCCCAATATCACCATCGATCGACAGCGTGCTGTGACCAAACGACTGGAGAAAGGAAAAAGCATCCAAAATCGAGCTCAAACCACTTCCAGCTGGTCTTAAATATGCTTTTCTTTACGAAAACTCCTATGATGTCATCATAAATGCAAACTTGAGTAGCGGAGAACAGGCACTGTTGCTGAATAAACTTCGGAAGCACCGCAAGGCTCTCGGATATTTGTTAGATGACATCTCGGGAATATCTCCCGCTCTATGCATGCACAGGATACACCTTGATGATGAATCAAAATCTTCCATCGAGCATCAGAGGAGAATGAACCCCAACCTGAAGGAAGTAGTTAAAAAGGAAATCATGAAACTTCTAGAAGCAGGCGTTATTTATCTAATCTCAGACGGCAACTAGGTCAGCCCAGTTCATGTTGTCCCTAAGAAAGAAGGAATTACCATGGTAAAAATGACAACGATGAATTGATCCCTACTAGAACTGTCACCGGACACAAAATGTGTATCGACTACATGAAACTAAATTCTGCCACATGAAAAGATCATTTCCCTCTACCCTTTATTGATCAGATGTTAGAAAGGCTTGCAAGAAACGAATACTATTGTTTTCTCGACGGGTATTCCAGATTCTTCCAGATCCCCATACATCCGGACGACCAAGAAAAGACCACCTTTACTTGTCCCTATGGAACATCCGCATATCGCAGGAAGCCGTTCGGACTCTGTAACGCCCCTGCGACTTTCCAAAGATGCATGATGTCAATATTCACCGATATAATCGAGGACTTCATGGAGGCTTTCATGGATAACTTCTAGGTTGATGGTCCAAATTTCAAAGCATGTCTCGGTAACCTGTGTAAAGTATTAGCTCGATGTGAAGAGAAAACTCTGGTTTTGTACTGGAAAAATGCCATTTCATGGTTAACATCGGAATTTTCTTGGAAACAAGGTCACAGCAGCCGGAATTGAGGTGGACAAGGCAAAGATTGACGTAATGACTGGATCGCCACCCACTAATGTCAAAGACGTTAGAAATTTTCTAGGACATGTTGGATTCTATATGCGATTCATAAAAGATTTTAGCAAAATTGCTAGACCCTTTACTGCACTTTTGTGCAAAGAGGTGAAATCTGATTTTACGCCTGAATGTCTCAAAGCCATTAAATCAATAAAATCAGCGCTCGTATCCGCCCCTATTTTCCAAGCACCAAACTGGGATATACCATTCGAGATTATGTGCGATGCCAGCGATTTCGCTGTAGACACGGTACTTGGACAAAAGAAAGACAAAAAGTTGCACGCTATATACTACACAAGCAGAACTCTGGACGATGCGCAACGTAATTATGCGACAACAGAAAAAGAGCTATTGGATGTGGTATTCGCCTTCGAGAAATTACGATCCTATCTAGCCTGTTCAAAGGTAGTAGTTCACACCGACTACGCGACATTGAAATACTTAATGAACAAAAAGGAAGCTAAGAGGAGGATTTTACGATGGAACAAAGTTTGAATCTCCTTTTACAAATTCAATTTCAAAATCGAAAAATACTCAAAATTGCTTGCCATCGCGCAAAAATTTGTTTTGATGCAAGGTTTTTCACATCTTTTTGTAAAACATCCTTACCACTTTTGCAATCAATTCTTAAAAGATATTTTTATTTAAAAGATCACTCTGAAATTTTTGAATACACAAAGCTATACTCAAGATTTTTTTTTTTTTGATAGTAAAATAGTTCTTTTGGGTATCGTTCCAGTGTGATGACGTAAATTGCACAATACTTTTGCGACAATCTAAATTCTTTTGTTTAAGAATACCCCCATATCCTACATCAGAAGCATATGTCTCAACGATTTTTTCTAAATCCGGATATGCTATGTGCAGACATGGGATTTCTAAGACCTGTTTTTTAATCCTTTGAACTATTTCAATATGTTCTTTTGTCCAAGGAGATGAATTTTTCTTTAGCAGATTGTGTAAGGGTTTAGATATTTTATTAATATTAGGACAGAAATCTAAAACGTAATTGAGACTTCAAAGGAACCTTTGTAATTGAGTTTTATCAATAATATTGTCTGGAAATTTATTTGCAAATTCTAAAGATCTTTCAATAGGGGTTATCATACCTTGTGATATGTAGTGACCTAAAAATATGATCTTAGTTTGAAATAGGGACATTTTTGTTTTGGAAACAACAATGCCGTTTTTTCTCGCAACGTAATAAAATGTTTTAAGATTTTTGAAATGTTCATCAATAGAATGTGAGAATATCAGTATGTCATCAATGTAGACAGTGCAAAATTTTGAATAATCAGAGAAAATATCATTCATGATTCTTTGAAATTCAGAAAGTGCATATTTCTTAAACCAAATGGCAATACGTTCCATTGGTACTGACCGAAAGGGACTGTAAATGCTGTTTTATAACAATCATTTTCAAATATCTGGATTTGCCAAAATTCTGATTTTAGATTAATCTTTGAGATTATGTGGGCAGAGTAAAAGTAAATCTTTTTTATTTGGTATTGGATATCTAATCCATTTTAAAGCAGTATTTAAAGGTTTGTAATTAATTACTAATTTTGGGGTTTCTCTTTCAATTTCAGAATTTTTATTTACATAAAAAGCAGCACAAGACCAAGGAGATCTTGATTTCGAAATTAATCCTTTTTCTAGAAGATCCGAAATTTCTTTTCTACAATGTTTTTCTAATTCTGAGTTCATTTGAATTGAAAGAGATTTTGTGGGAATTTCTTTTTCAAGAAAAATTTCATCATATGGTAAATCAACAATATGCTGTTTTAGATTCCAAAAAGCAGTTGGTAAATCTGAACAAATTTTTTTCTCAAATAATTTATTTAAGTTTAAATTTTTATCTTTTATTACTTTTGAATTTTAGGTTTCAAGGGTCTTTTGAAGTAAAACTTCTGATTTTAAATGTTCTAAGTGGAAGGTTTTACTATCGATTAAAGATTTTATAAAGTTTTCTTGTATTGAACAAGCTTTTATTATGTTTAGACTTCTCCTTTTTGGTATTTCGAGAAATTTAAAAGATAATTTTATATTTTGATTTTAAAAGGAAATTTCATCATCCATAACTTTAAGTGGTGTAATTAAATTAATAAATTGTGTTCCTAAAATAACACTTTGATATATATCATCTATGAGAATAAATGCAGTTTTAATAAGAAAATTTCCTTTTAATATTCAAGCTTTTGCTTTAGATGTTATACGAAGTTTAGAGTTATATGAAGAAGATAATTTTTCTTTATTTTCTAGATGAAACATTTTGGAACAAGCCTAGACTTGATGCAGTTAAGGTCTGCACCACTGTCGAACAAAGCAATTGTATCAGTTTTGTAATTTTCTGAAAAAACAATGGTAATCTTAATTTTATATTTTCAAGAAGTTATTTCTCTTAGAACAAAATAGAAATTAAATGGGGCCATGTGTAGAGATTGAAATTGTTCTTTGAGATTTTCATTTTCATTGTTTAAGCAATCATTTTTTTGTTCTTCCGAACTAGAATCATGATTATCTTTGATAGAAGATATAATTGAGTGTAAATACTCAAAAACTTATTTTTGTTTTTGTTTTTCTTTAATGATTTTTAACTCATTTTTAACTTCTTTTATTTCAACTCTAAGATCTTGTATTGTTGTTTTCGAGGTGTCTTTCTTTCTTTTATTGAGAATGGTAGTGAGATCATAAGAGGATTTGGAGGAAGTTGGACC
>CAJHQQ010005157.1:0-19847 GCA_905132885.1 Moricandia moricandioides
TAGTATTGGGAAAATTCCATAAAAATACCCCAACTAAATTTCGTTAAGCTTTTTAATACCTAAACTTTTTCGATACCAGTTTAATACCTCAACTAATTATTTTGTTCATTTTAATATACTAAATTTTTAAAACTGTGCTCATTTTAATACCCAAACTTTATTTATTTTAATTAAAAATACTACAAGTTTCAAACAAAATTTAAAAAAAAATCCAAAATCTAAAGAGGAAAATATGTAAATTTTCTAATTTTATTTTTAACATTAGGAAAGAAGGTAAATAAATTATCAGAATTTTTTTAATTTTTATAAAATTAAACTTGAATGTCAAAAAATGAATTTATTTTCTATTTCAGAAAAACAAACTAAATTCAATATTTTTAAATTTAAAATTATATTACGAAATTTAATATTATAACAAAATTTAGTTACTTTTATTTTTCAAACAAGCAATAAAATTAGAATTTTTGAGAGTATTTTTGTAATTTTTTGAGATTTTCTAAATTTCATTTGAAATTTATTAGTATTTTAACTAAAATAAATAAATTCTGGGTAGTAAAATGGGCATAGTTTAAAAGTTTGTATATTAAAATGAGCAAAATAATTAGTTGAAGTATTAAACTGTGTAGTGAAAAAATTGGGGTATTAAAAAGCTTAATGAAATTTAGTTGGGGTATTTTATGGAATTTTCCCTTTAGTATTTATCTCTATTACTAAAGAATTTAAAGGGTTTAAAGTTTCATTTTAAGATAGAGTAAGAATAGAGTTATTTCAAGTAATTTTCATCCATATTTTATTTTAAATAGAAATATAGAATATGATTAGAATTTTTTTTAATATAATAAAATTTAAGGTAAATAACAACTTTTTTAGCAAAAAGAAAACAAAGAGGTAAAGAAGAACTTGGAATTAAAGATGCTCTTATAGGTGCACATAAAAGCAAAACTTCGCCTCCGTAAATAGACCGAAGCCCAAATAAACTGAGCAAATAAAATCCTAGTGCTTGCAAAAGATACTGCTATTTAAGCGTGAAGTCTACTACTCAACCCTTTTGGAGCTTTGATAGATTGGGGCGACGAATGGAGACACGTGTACTATCACGGATTGAAAGAGACAGGAACATGCCACGACATCGCCACGTGGAGTGGCCTTCTCTACTTGAACGGTGACTGAACTTCAAAGAGACGCGACGGCTCGCCTCTTTCCAAGGCGTTAGTACCACATGTCTCACTACGATTTCTCATGCTAAGACCACCTCCATCGGTGGCTCTTAACATGGGTTCTAAACAAAAGACAGAAAAAAAAAAATTAAAAAAATTAAAAACCAAAGAACCGGTACTTAACGTGGGCTTTTTAGAATTGATAAGAACCCTTGCGTGTCACTTTTTTAGTGGACCTCCCATTTATGCCTCTCTCTCCTTCGTTGGGATTTTGTTCTCAAATTAATTTTTTCTCTAACTCCACCAAAATCGATCTCTCCGTCTTCTCTCTCGAGTCTGATCTCGATCTTCGTCTGGATTAAGATTGTTATCACAAAAGCAAGAATCCTATCGAAGAAACTGCATCAGGGATGTTTTGTTTCAGCGAAGAGCCTCAAAAGAAGAAGGAAAGATAGATAAAGAGAAGAGGTCGAAGATGGATGAGAAGACGCAGCAGATGATCTTATCAGCTCTCTGTAAACATTTATTCTTGGACCTTGTAAGTGAAGAAAACTCTCACCTTTCATCTAAATGATTTTGTTTAGGGTCTTACTTAGTAGATGAGCTTGTTGTGTATGGAATGGATCTATCAAACGAATGTTCTGTATCAGTGTTTAGACTTGTATTGTTGTTGCATGCATCATCAAGCCCATTTAGGGTCTTGCTTAGTATCTGAGTTCGTGTATGGTTTTGTTCTTTACTATAAGTGGGTATAGAATGGATTTATCAAAGATTTGTTCTTTATCAGTGTTTATTAATTTGATTAGGCACCTTTTGTGGGAGGGGCTGGCGAGAGTGATGTGAAGACTCTGTATGCTAATGCTTTGAAGGCATCTGAAAAAGAAACGTTTGCACAAAACAACTGAGGTAATTTGTTTCTTCTAGAACTTCATTCCTAAAGGAAGTAGTCTTTTTAATGTGTGTTATAGACGGTAGTTAGGTTGGAATTAAATGGATTTTGTTGGTTGCTTTAGTTTTAGGTAGAGATTAGTTAATGCGTTTTAGACATTGATTAGGCAAGAGGAAGTAGTCTTTTTATTTCAGTAGGCAAGAGGAAGTAGTAATTACGTTGAAATTAAATGGATTTTGTTGGTTGTCATTAAATTGTCATTAACACATAACACCAACTATCTCACCTTGAATTTCCTTTAAAATCCGACCAACTCTACCTTTCTCATTTCATAAAACAGAACAAACTCTCCTTCTCCTTTGTTAATTCCTTTTCATTTTCTATGGATCCATTTAGTCAACCTTGTAGCTTTCAAAACCTCTTAAACAGCCAACAACCAAACACCTCATTCTCCTCTGTCTATGGTACACAATGGCATGAAGATGCAAAGAAGATGCACACATTGTCTCTGACCGTAAAGAAAGAAGGAAATGGACACCAGTTGAAGATGTTGTGCTCATCAGTGCTTGGTTGAACACCTCCAAAGATCCTGTGACAGGGAATGAGCAAAAAGCAATTGCGTTTTGGAAACGGATTGCAGCCTATTTTGCATCAAGTCCAAAGCTGGCTGGTTTGCAAAAGAGAGAGCCAAGTAACTGTAAACAAAGGTGGGGGAAGATTAATGAAGGTGTATGTAAGTTTGTTGGGTGTTATGATGCTGCAACGAAACAGAAATCCAGTGGGCAGAGTGAGAATGATGTTTTGATAATGGCTCATGAAATTTTCTTCAATGATTACAAGGTAAAGTTTACACTCGAGCATGCATGGTTGGAGCTTCGCCATGATCAGAAATGGTGTGGAGCTTCTTCTACTAAGGTTAGCTCAAAAAGAAGAAAGTTAGATGACCAATCGGCACAGTCATCAACCTCTGTGCCAGGTTACAATGGAGAGGATGAAGCAATGGCTCGTCCTGTTGGTGTTAAAGCAGCAAAGGCGAAAGGTAAAAGCAAGGCAACATCTTCAGAAGAGGAAGTGAAGCCGCTTCTGGAGTTTCAGAGCATGTGGGAGATAAGGCAAAAAGACTTTGTTTTAAAGGAGAAGCTTAACAAGCAAAAATTACTTGACAACCTAATTGCCAAGACAGAGCCACTTAGTGAACTTGAAATTGCCTTGAAAAATAAATTAATTACTGACATGTTGTCAAGTTAGTATAAATTAATTACTGACATGCTCTCTTAGTGTATGTGTTGCTGTATTAGTGTATGTGTTGATGTATTTGTGTGTAATGTGGAGTCAAGATGGCAAGGATGTATGTGTTGCTCTCTTTATGTGTATTGTCTCTGAACCTTAATGTATTTGTTGAACCTTAATATATGGATTCCATGTTTTTCTAATCACTGATAATTTTGATATTATGCATGTCTCTCTCGTGATCGTGAGTACTTTTGACACAGGTACAAGAAGACACTGATAAATGGATAGTGCATGGTACTAGACAATTACGTACACAGAAATTATGTGCACAGATGACAGTTACTTTTGACACAAGTACAAGAAGACACTTGGGTGGCCAACATGTGAATATACAGAAATCATGTGACACAAGAAGACATTTTGTATTTAAAATATCTATTAAATTTTGTAACATGTGAGTACACAGAAATTATGTGTTCGATGTTTTCTTTATAAAATGTTACCATGACCATTTATTCTACTATCTCACATTTTGCTTACTTCTTTAAGATTTTGTTTCTTCACATTTCTTTCTTTACATTCAACAAAATAGCAAGATTTTATATTTTATAAATGGCATCTTCTTCTTCTAATCATTTTGAAGAATTGGATGAAAAATTCGACCAAATTTTTGATCAACAATTTGAAAATCTTTTCATTCATCATGCTGATCATCAAGAACCGGCCAAGTCAAAAAAAAAACGAGCCTACATTGAAAGACAACGTGAACAAGGACACATCCAATTATGGAACGATTATTTTAGTGAAGATGCAACATACCCTTCTCAAATATTTCGACGCCGTTTTCGAATGAACAAGCCCTTGTTCATGCGTATTGTTGATCGACTCTCCGCTGAAATCCCATTCTTTCAACAAAGAAGAGATGCTACTGGAAGGTTCGGTCACTCTCCATTACAAAAGGCAACGGCAGCAATTCGTATGATGGCATATGGTTGCCCAGCTGATGCGGTTGACGAATACCTCCGACTTGGTGAGACCACCGCGCTTTCTTGCTTGGAACATTTTGTTGAAGGAATCATAAATTTATTTGTAGATGAGTATCTAAGAAGACCCACACCAGAAGATCTTCAACAACTACTTGATATTGGAGAGATAAGCGGATTTCTTGGGATGATAGAAAGCATTGATTGTATGCATTGGGAGTGGAAGAATTCCCTGACCGCATGGAAAGGACAATATACACGTGGATCAGGAAAGCCAACAATCGTTTTAGAGGCTGTAGCTTCACAAGATCTCTGGATATGGCATGCGTTTTTTGGACCTCCAGGTACATTAAACGATATCAATATTCTTGATCGATCACCAGTTTTTGATGATATATTACAAGGTCGAGCTCCAAAAGTGAATTACATTGTCAACGGACAAGAGTACCATTTGGCTTACTATCTCACAGATGGTATTTATCCAAAATGGGCTACTTTTGTCCAATCTATTCCACTACCACAAGGTCCGAAAGCATCCTTATTTGCTACGTATCAAGAAGCTGTACGTAAAGATGTCGAGCGTGCTTTTGGGGTCTTGCAAGCTCGATTTGCCATAGTCAAAAATCCAGCTCTTTTGTGGGATAAAATAAAAATTGGAAAGATAATGAGAGCATGTATCATTCTGCATAATATGATAGTAGAAGACGAACGAGATGGGTACACTCAGTTTGATGTATCAGTATTCGCACAACCGGAATCAAACCGAAGTTCACAAGTGGATTTCACGTATTCTACAGATATGCCTTCAAATCTCGGCAATATGATGAGCATTCGGAATCGAGTTCGTGATAAAACAATACATCAACAATTAAAAGCTGATTTGGTTGAGAATATATGGCAAAAATTTGGTAGAAATCGAGATCACAACTAATCGGCTTTTTCTAGTTTATGCTTTTCTTTCATGTTTGTCAAAAATTTCTAATTAGAAATTTGTATTTCTATTTTTAATATGTTTTTGTGTTATAATTGTTTAAATATTATAAAATCTAATAATTTATAAATTTTGCAAAAAATAAATTTAATAATAAAACCTCTAAAAAAAAATTTAAGAACCTCAAATGGGTTCTTCCATTGGACATTGAAAAAACTAATTACATTAACAAAGGTTCTAAGCTTCATCAAGTACACAATTTAAAATTAAATTAATCATTAAAACCATCAAGGGTTCTAACCATTGGACATGCTCTAATATCCTTTTATTTTTCTGTAACACTCTTATGCTAAAATATCTTCTCTTTTTGCCCTTTTTTATATCCTCGTGATATTTTTCATTTTTATTACATGATGGTTCACCGCCATTATCCATTGGCTTCAACTTGAACGAATGATATTACATTATTCATAAAACAAAGGGGAAAAATAAAGCTTTTTTATTTTATTATAATGTTTTTGACGTACGAAACAAAAAAAAAATTGCGGAATTGCGGTGGCTGTATATCTACGTGCACCTGTGTATGTATATCTGATCTGATCATCAATTAAATTGTACACGATTGAGGCATGACCGTTCACTTTATTTTTATTTTTTTAAAATGGATTGGGAATGAAGAAGGTGTTGAACTTTAAAGACTCCATAACTGACTTTTATTATCATCAACCATCATCATCCTCCAACAACCACCCATGCCCAAACTTGAAATAAAAGAATACCTAATCTTCTCACTTACACACCTATGTCTTCTTCACCATATCTACTTCATATCTCTTTTGTGTCATTGGCTTTACGTCATATGACTTAAAATTCTTATCCAATTACCATAAATTTTTATTTTTCTCATTCCTCCAAGAATCTTGATTCTGCCACTTCCTTTTATACTCTTGCTCTGTTTTGTTTTCTCTGTGAAAGTGATTGAAAAATGGTGTTGTAAGCTCTCAGACAAGTGTCTCCTCTCTTTGAGTTCTGTAATACTTTTTATGGATTTAGCTTTGGGGAAAAAGGGTTTTAGTTTTGCTCTGAGGAACAAGAAGTGGATCTTACTTGCACTCACTGGTTACGGCGCCTTTAGGGTTTACCACTCTCCTTCCATCTCCCAGAAACGAAAACGAATCTCGAACCTCTTCACTCTCCTCTTCAACCTCATCGAAGCAGCCTCTGCTTCCGCTGAAGCAGTTACCGTGTTCACCAAGGATCTAACACAGTTTCTAAGTTCAGACTCCGACCAGATCCCTAACAGCTTCAGAAAGATCTCCAAACTCGCGAACTCCGATGAGCTCAACTCCTCCTTGGTCAGATTCACACAGGCAATTACCGTTGGGTTAATCAGAGGATACCGGTTAGATGAATCCGGTTCGGGTTTTACAGATCGAGTTATGGATAAGCTGTTTACGAAAACCGGGTCCGGTTTTGCTTCGGTTATTGTCGGTAGCTTCGCTAGAAACTTGGTCGTCGCGCTCTATTCCACACCATCATCCTCCGGCGAATCGAAATTGCTCGACGCGGTTTGCTCAGACGAGGGGAGAAAACTAATCGGCGATTGCGTTCAGCGTTTCGTGAGCACAGCGGTTTCGGTTTATCTCGATAACACGAGGGACGTCAACGTTTTCGACGATTTATTCGCCGGTTTAACCAACCCGAAACACGAACACAAGGTTAAGCAAACGCTGGTAACGGTATGTAACGGCGCGGTTGAAACGTTAGTGAGAGCGTCGAGAAGAAAAACAAGGGAACCGGAATCGAACCGGACGTGGATGGAGGGGGTAACGTCGTCGTTGGCTGTACCGAGTAACCGGAAATACGTGGTGGATTTAACCGGGAAGGTGACGGTTGAGACGGTTAGGTCGTTGTTAGAGGTGTTGATAGAGAGAGCGAATGGGAAAGTGGAGAGTTACGTGGAGAAAGTAAGAGAGAGAGGGAACGAGACGAGGAGATTCGTGAGAGTTAAATCATCTCTTCTTCATAGTTTATGTTTGTCTCTTTGTTTACAGATTGTTGAAGCTCCATGGATACTGACTCCTAGAAACTGATCAGGCTACAAGACAAGAACCACTTTTTTTATATTATGTGTGTTGTTTGTTTGGTAATTCTTGGATTCATGTAAAATTGCTTCTTTTATTTTCTTTTAATTGGAGAAGAAAGTGATTGTTTTGACTTTGGAAGAAAGAATGGGTTTGGTTTGAATGTTTGGATAATGTTTTGTGGATAAATATGGTAATGGTCCTAATGGATATAGTGTGGTTGGTGATGTGGTTGATACAAGATTCACATATGTTCTTTTCTGAGAAAAAGTCAAATTTGTTATCAAGAGAGAAAACAAAGTTGATAACTCTCTCCTACTGATTTGATCTGATCATTCTAACTTCACTTCAGATTGCAACATCTAGTGAGAGTAGAGCCAACATGGCAAAGCCATTATTGAAGGTATGGTATAGGCTGAAAACTTTAGAGGCTACCTTTTGAAATTTAATTTTTGGGTTTTAGTTCATTGAAACAATTCGTTATTCTTCTTTTGGATCATCTGGATTCTGGAGAGGAAGTTCCAAAATTTTCCTCTCATAACAAATGCCGTTAAAAAAGTGAACATATTTAATATCTACATTTAATTGGAGAAGAAAGTGATTTTATCCTAATGTAAACATTAAAAAAGTTTTAAACAACTTAAGAGCATCTGCAACCCAAGCACCCCACTTGGGGTGTTTATTTTTTTTTTTCTGGTTTTAAAAAAAAAAAAAAAAAAAAAAAGTTGACCAATCACGGGTCGCCACGTGTCAGTGGGACCCGTGAACAGTGCAAGAACCAAAGAAAATGGGGTGCTTATTTGGGAGTTTTAAGAGTTGGTTTTTGGGGGTGCTAGTGGGCCCCACCCCTTAAGCACCCCCCTAAGCAACCCGGTTGCGGGTGCTCTAAGAGCATCTTTATCCCAAAACCCAAAAAAAGGGTTTTTATTCTTTTTCTATTTTTTTTTATTTAAAAACTAATAATAATAATAATAATAATAAATAAATCAATCGCGGGCCGCCACGTATCAATCGGATCCGCAAACAGTGTAAGAAACCATAAAAACAATTTTTTAATTAAGAATTTTAGGAGGTGGTTCTTGCATTGTTCACGGGTCAGTGGGACCCGCGAATAGTACAAAAACCTCTCTTAAGAGCCTTGAATAAAGATGCTCTAAGACCATCAACTTCAATTAATATCTACATGTAAGTTTTCAGCTCATCATCACACAATACTCCACGGTCAATAATTTTTTTCCAAAATTTTAATATCTCAAATCTTTATAATTCTTAAAAACTAGCATCCCTAAGATTATCATTAACCCCAGTTCTTAACAAGGGTTCTTATCTTCGGCTAAGAGTCGGTTCTTAATTTTTCTAAGTTTTTAACTAAGAAAAGTTAAGAACCAACTCTTAAATAGAAGTTTTAAAAACCGGTTTTAACGAAAAAGTGTACAAAAAGAAAAATTAAGAACTCTAGTTAAGAAAGTGAGATTAATCATGTCCTAAACGCACTATCCTTGTAGAGTTGGAGGTGTACAACACTAAATTATCCAAGCCAACTTACATTATTGGCTAACGGTGCGGAAGCATCAACACATACTAACAATGATTAAAAAAATCACAAACACGCAAATTGTAAAGTATCACTATATCAGTGTAGCCTAATCACATCTCCTAAACTTTAGTTTCGAGTTATAGTCTTCATTCTTTTGGTGTATTTGGGGGCCTTAGAGCATGTTTATTGGGGGTTTTTAGTGGGTTTCTTAGCGGGTGGGACCCACTAATTCTTCCAAAACACATCTCTTAAATCCCTTAACTAAGAGCATGATTAACCGGGGTCTCTTAAGGTGAGATTCTTAACTTTTCTAAGAGACGTATCTTAGCTTTTAACTAAGAAAACATAAGAACCGTCTCTTAAATAAAAACCATAAGAGCCGTCTCTTAGCGGAAAAAATGCAAAAAAAAAGAGAAAAAATTTAAAAGACAAATTTTACGTTAAGAACCCCACTTTAAGAGACCCGGGTTAATCATGGCCTAAGAGATCTTCTTGCCTTGGTTCTTGCATTATTCGCGGGTCCCATTGACACATGACGACCGTGATTGGTGCTTTTATTTTTATTTTTTTTTAAAAAACAAAAAAAACAAAGACCCCTAAAAGGGTCTTTGCAATTAAAATGCTCTTAGCCCGTAATTAACATACCATATACTTTATTGGCCCAGTCAGAACTTCTGATAGCGAGGTCGTTATCAAAGTCAACTATTTTCCCAGTCAACTCTTCTTACTTCAAGACAAAATACAGCTGGTGATTACAACCAAACTCAGAAATGGAATAAACTCGTTCTTCTGACTTTATGTTATTTTGATATAAACCTTACAAAATAAAATACTAAACGTTTGTTTTTAAATCCATAATTAGACAAAGAGTGTGAACAATAATAACTCTCAACGAAGTAATAACAAAGATTAAAACAGCTATATAAACAAAAAAGATCAGAAAACAGAAAGTACAGTGATAGGGTTTACTAATGTAATAATTAGTTAATAATATATCGCTTAATATATATATAACTTTAGTGTTTGTGATTTTGAGTGTAAATGTAATCGGTGTGAGCAACAAGAGTACGTCTAATCAAACACTCTTCTTCTCCGATTCCTTTGCAGCTTTCTTCTTCAGTATTATCTCCTTCAGTTCCCTAAATATCATAAACACAATACGCAAGCCAGTGTTAGCTTCTAATCTCCTTCGGATTTCTAATAAATAGAGAGAATATATCTATGTTAAAAAATAGAGAATATATCACACGAAGCAAATCGGGAAATGATATCTTACATAGACCATGCATGCAAATAAAAAAAATTCGGGTACGTACTTTAGAACTTATAAGACGCATGCGGCATGCTTATGATTAAAGACTAATCTATAGGTGTATGAAAATCTAATCTATAATCAATTTTCTGCACTTTTGTTGCTATTTGCTTATGCGTGAATATATATGTAGGTCCCAAATATTAGTTTGAATTTTCTTGAGTAAAGACAGAAAAAAATTGTTTGTAAGAAATTAATTTCTGACTTTTAAACCATGATATTGGAGCCATCTACAGGCTTAATTTATAGAGAAAATTTTATTTATACCATAAGTGTGATACCACTTTTTAAATTTATCTTTAATGAATGATTATTTTCGAAAATACTTTAATTTTTTGATGAAAATAGATTTAACTAATTTTTCTAAATATTTATAAAAAATAGAAATTCAATCTCATCTTTTAACAATAAACCATAAACAATGAATACTAAAATGTAAACTCAAATGTTAATATATTTTGATAGTATTTATTTTTGCAAAGTGTTACTTAACTTATGCTTAATTAACAATTTCTCTAATTTATATCTCCACCGGAGCCTCAATATTGCACATATGTTTTGAGTTGCAATATTATGGAAAAAGAAGCTAGTAAACGAACCTTGACGGAGTCTTCTCTAGAAGAGGCGGTGGTTTTTGTTGGAGTCAACCTGGCTGATGAGTAGGTTAGCGTTGAGCAGAGAAGGAGAGCCATGATGAAAATGGTTATGAACTTAGCCATGTTGACTTGCCAAGATCGAGAGAGAATGAAGAGATATGGAGAGTTGGTGAGATGGTAAAGATGGGATGAAGAGAAGATGAACTCAGTTAGGTGAATTTATAGAGAAACACGAGTTGACAAACAGCGAGATGCTGTCGAATGTGAACCATATAAACTTGTAAAGGGAAATATTAACTACTTTATGACGTCATATAACAATTCTTACATATTTAATAGAATTTAGTTTTATTTTTGTTAGTGTTAATTAATTAATTAAGAAGATGCTCTTTTTTTCATGTTCATGCCGTGTTTATTTGATGGGCCTACTGAATTATTTGATGTTTCTGTGTGTGTGAATGATTGCTCAAAAAGGCAAAGTATCATGTGAGCAGGCAAAAAGGTAACCGGTGCATGAAGATCAAAGACAATATACTTTTTAAATTTTTTTTTACCAAATTGATTTAATAAAAACAGGTAGTGGCTTATTAAAACATATTAATATCCTTAGAAAAATGTTTTATTGCAAACAGAGTTCTTTTGTTTTGTGCGCCATGTTTTGCATGCAATATTTGTAGATTACAGCCGACCTAAGATGAATAATATATACGCTCTGTTGATCATAGAGACAAATTGTATATCTAGATAGTATAAATGTGTGTATTGTAAAAGAAAATAATTCTCCGATGGTTGAGTTAAGTTGGTGGTTGAGTGGATATACATATGAAATGCAAAATTGTTAATTTCTAACTTATCATGGGTTCCAACTTAAAAAAATTGGCGGTAAGTAGATTTAACAATAATTATTTATATATTACTTAATTAGTTTTCTAACTACCAATATGACACTTAGTTTCATTTGTTAACACTATCTTTTACGTTCATGCGTAGATGATTGTGGGAACAATATTCATGGAATGATTCAACATTGAGTGGCTTAAATACTATGTTAAATTTACGTTTATCATGGATTTTCAACTTAAAATTTGTTAGATTCACGTTTATTATGGACTTTCAACTTAAAATCAATTTATGATAAGTGGATTGACCATAATTATATATATATATTTATATTATTTAATGTCCCATTGAATACTGATGTGAGATACTTATTCCTAATATTTCTTCTCGAGATGATGACTCTTATCGGCCAGAAATCTCAAAAAAATTTAGGACATTTAAACTCGCTCGAGCGAGTCAAGTACAACAATTATACGTAGTCTGAAGGTTAAAAGGTTATATTAATTAGGGATTTTTAGAATATTTAGGACCGAACTCTGATACCATTTTAGATTCAGATTTATTATGGATTTCTAACTTAAATCAATTCGTTATAAGTTGATTGACCATAACCATTTATATATTACATAATGTCATTAAATTTTCAATATGAAATACTTATTCCTAATAAAATCAATTGAGGATAACTAGATTGACTCTAATTCTTTATATATTGTTTAATTATTTTTTCAGCTACCAATATAGAACTTAATTTTATTCATTGACAAAAAGATTCACATTCACCTAATGGTCTCTCACGAGCAGTTGAATGGAAAGTAGACTTGTGAAAAATAATTTGATGTAACGATAATATTTGACCAACACATTTTCACATAACCAAAACACTTTTATCATAGATATATCACATTATAGTTTTGGAGGTATTCTAGAATTCCGTAGAAGTTAGAACCTCATCTCAAGTCATTGTTGTTTGTTTTGATTACGTAAAACAGATGGGACTAACATAAAAATGGCATTCTATGTCTCGTGATCATTTATTTAAAATTTTGTAAATGATAGTATCTTATAAAAAGAGAAGTTAACGCGCAAAAAAGAAGAAGTTAACGCGCATGGCATAAAAAGGGCATATTATGCAAAATTCTAGTCAAAAGAATTAGGGGAAAGAGCTTAGCAAAGTCTTTCATACCTAAATTGAATATTTAATTCCGTTCACATTTATGAATTACATCACACGTACGCATGATTATCGGTGGATTTCTACTGCTGAGTTTCTAGACATTAGTCATAAGATATTGTGAGAAATATCAGTGGAAGTCTTATATTGGGAAGTTTAGACAAATAATGCCTAATACTCTTTTGTTTCATAATAATATATATTTTAGATTTTTCATACATATTAAAAAACACATTAAATTACTACTATAAATGTATTATTTTTATTAATTACCAGTTTCCAATAATTTTTAAAGAATAGAAATTTGACAAAATCAATTATTTTTTAAAAAATTTACAATTTCTACATAAAAAGATAAAATATCTATTTTGTGAAATACTTTTTTTTTCCTAAAACATCATTTTATTGGAACGATGACAATATATAGTAAGATATCTAACTCTAATTAATAAAAAACCTTTTAGAAAAGAGTCCAAAAATAAATCTATATGGGTTTGTCTAACAAAATCAAATGGGATCATACTAATCAGATAATAAAAAATTGGAATAAACTTTCACAATTACAACAATTGGTAACAAAGCGGAATGACGAAAATCTATAAGAAAAATAAAAAAATCTTCGAGAAGGGATAAAAAGTATAAGACAAAGACTAGTTAAAAGATCATGAAAATTCAGTTGTGGGAAAAACATCCTCAAAGCAACTCAAAGTAACCTTGTGATTAAGAATGAAAAATGGTGCCAAGATCATTCGCTAGAAAAAAAGACACAAGATAAGTATAATTTTTAGTTTGAAAGGGAGAATTAGAGATGTCAAACCAAATCCCACATCATAAATTTAGATAAATAATGATCTAATATATAATAAGATATAATATCCTAAATAATATGAGACATTTTAGAAAAGAGCTCAAAAATTAGTCAGACAATAAAAAGTTGAACTTTAAACTAAAAAAACACCAACATATTGAAAACAGTAGAATTTGTGTAATTGAATTTTAAGTAAAGAATATGTACCGGTAATATAACGTTCTCCTGCTTTTGATTATTTAATTATTATTTCAAGAATATATATATATATATATATATTTATATTTTTTTTTTCAGGGGTCAAATTCAAAAAGATATTCATAAGATCGAAATAGAGATCAATGTGGTTGCTCTTAGCTTGTTACTTAGACATCTCGATTTGATTCTTGTTCTCACGTATTCACATCTCATATAATGATAGGCTGTTTTCAACCAAGAAAGTATTTAAAACATCAGATGGTAACACATAAACCCACACATTGAATTTAATAGTAACAACAGTCTTTACATATATCTATATCTATATATTTTTGTTATTATTACAAATATATCGCATCAATTCTAAATATTAACATTTAAAACGTTAGTAAACTTTAGACCGCTCGATGTGTGATATAGTTTGTTTTCTTTATGGTTGTAATATATATATATATATATATATATATATATATATATATATATATATATATATATATATATATATATATATATGGTCACAAACTATCATTTGTCGACATACAGTTTATGTAAATTCGAAATTATTTTTAATAAACGAACATATATAAAATTATTACTTGTATAGTCTTTCATATACTTCTTGTGATACTCGAACAATTTTTTCTAACAACTTAAACCAATCATGTTGGGTAAGTGAATGTACAAAAATAGTTATATAATTTAAGTTTCAGTCTACATGATCCGATGATGCAAATTTTTAAATAATCTTCATTCGATAATATTTATGAAATTATAATCGATTAAAGAAGCCTTTTATAGGTCAGTGAAACTATTTATTTCTTGTGAGTTTACCATGTTTTCAAATACATAAGATTCTCTTCAACAGAAGTTTCAGTACTTTTTTTTTCTTTTTACACAACTTACAATATTGTATTCCCTCTATTTCAAAAAGATTCACATTTTAGAATTTTTTTATATATTAAAAAATATTAAATTTTGATTATCAGTACATTTTTTTTGTAATTAACTATCTTCCATAAACTTTTTCAATAGAATGTTAATAAACACAACCTATTTTATTAATGTTTACATTTACCATTAAATAATATATTAAATATATAAAATTTGTATCTTTTTAAATATTTTTTTAAACATGAATCTTTTAGAACTAATGGAGTATTACTTAAATATAACATCCCTTAAAGTTCGAATACCACCTGTATTTGTTTTTCTTGTTAACTTGGTGTGGCTGGTACAAATAAAACACAATTTAAATTACGTTATTTTAGATATGGTACGTTGAATTTAGTAAAAATAAGAAAGTTCTTCAAATTAAGAATTATCGTGTTTCCGTCTAAGTCTTCTAGATTGATCTCCATGACCGATCTGGGGTCGCGCCATATAGTAATAACTGATTACATATTCAATGGTCAATATATATACGTAAGAACAATTAAAACCACATGAGAAAAAAGTGAAGCAAGATAAATGCTCTTATGATCTTATCCTAAGTCGAAAATGATTGATGAAGAGTTCTATAGATAATTGGCAATGATCATAATTTATGACCAAGTCTAGATCCATTTGGACGTTTTGAGTTTATACATGTTTTTTTTTCTTGAGATAAATATATTTCTAGTATATATATTTGGTTTCGCTAACACAAATACCTCGACTCAAAAAGGTAAACAACGATAGAACAAACAAGTTAAACGAGTTTTTCATTCATATAAAATAGTTGATTAGAGATGATCGAATTCTTCTTAATCGAAATTCAGTTTGATGCAATATTCATGACTGACTGTCAACAGCATAATAAAACTAAAATCCATTTTGCATTTTTTTGGTGTATTGATAAAATATACTACAAAAGATTTTCTCTATTAGTGTGACTGGTAATAAAAGAGTAAAATGAAGAAAAAAATGGCGAAAAGAGAGAAAAATAAGTGGTGAAAATATGAAGTAAAAGAAATTACTCTAACCAAAATCTAGAGTAAAAATAAGTGTAACAATTTCCTCTTAATCAGTACCTAAAGTAGTTATGAAAAAAAATATCTCACTTTTTTTTGTCGACAATAAATATCTCATTTAATTGGTGACTTTTTAAACTCAAATTAAAGTAAATATATATTTAGAAAAAAAAATTACTCTATAAGTACTACTAGGTGACCGGCCCGCACCCTATGCGGGCATAAACATATTCAAATTATGGATTAAGTAGTACAAAGTTTTAGCAGTAACGAATTTTATATCATAAAGACCACCGTCTTTGGGAGAAAGCATCAGACACAGGAAAATGTTAGTACTCGATATTTTACACGGACGAGATGGAACAAAGTAACTTAAGTATCAAGAGGTAGTCGTTCTAGTATGCAAAATTGCAACGTCCCAAAATAATTTGTGTGTTTAAGAAAATATTTTATTTTCCCAATTTAGAATTAATAGTGTATAGTTTTAGAAGTAACATATTTTATATTATCACTAATTAGAATTGTATTGTATATGTGTTGTAAGTCTTTATTTTAGGTAAAAATATTATTATGTTTTATTTTTTTGAAAAGTTTATATAGACATATTAAAAACGACTACATAACAAATGCGATAATATACGATTGTATTCTATTCTAATTTAGAAAAACATAGAATAGAAAATGTGACATTTTTAGTACTTCTCTGTCTCTTGCCTGTGTCTCACGTCCAGACCATACTCTCTCTCTCGTCCTTGAAATACGCTTGGACTGCATACCTCTGCCACCTTATTAAAGGTCTCGTCTCGTCTGACAAAATCAGCTGTGCAGTCCTCTCGCTCTTCTGGTCGTTCTCCCAGTAACTGCGAAGATATTTTCTCTTAAAAATGGGCTCTGAGCGGGATGGAATAAACAAAAAGCCCACGAGTGAACATCTAGGCAAAAATATGTTCATGAACGAGGAAACCCGTCTCGCTCTGTCTTCCCGCTCGGGGAAAGACGAACCCACCAATGTACTCCCCATTTTTAATGCTTTTACCCCCGTTCAAAGCAATAAACGTCTTCCTCTCACCGCTAAAAAGCGGAAATTCTCAAGTATTCGGCGGCCAGCCATAAAGAGCTCACTGCGAACAAACGGGAGATCGCTCTCCTCTTCGTTCATTTTGGTCTGTTCTCGACCTCACTCTTCCAGGACCATCACCTCGACACCCTATGCCTTTGCTGTTCGAGTAACATTCACATTGTTTTTTCTTTGTGTGAAAGTTTATAGTCTATTTACTCTTTTATTCAAATAAATATTTCATGTTTATATTATTTCTAGAATAAATTCATACCACACGGTATCGGGGGCTTTTAGGCGGGCCCCCCCCCTGGGGCCTTCTCTCTCCGTCTCGGAACCCATGGTTCTCTGCCTTTCCTAATTTTTTCTTCAATATCTACCCTCTTTTAAATTATGTATATTGTTAGGATATTACGAGTCTACAAGGGTTAAGTATCTCTTGTTAGACTTTAAAATTAAATTTAATCTGCTCAATCTCTAATCTTCTTGAACACCTTTTTTTAGATCGGGGGGTCTAATAAGAATACAACACATCTTTAAAAGTTATCATTAAAAAAAATTTCTTATTACCCAGAATGAAATAAACGCTGTAATTTCCTACTTCATTGACGGTCTAGAGAAGATGAGAAGATTAAAAAAAAAGATTACAGAATTAAAGATCAGATCCCAAACGCTTTTCCAAAGCAACTTCGTTCACTGATCACTTTGCCTCTCTCTCAGGTTTCCTTCTTCGTTTCTCTCTGTTCCCATTGACATTACCAATCTCTCTTACATCACATTAATTCAAATCTCTCAAGATATCGCATCAGTGCTGTGACATACGTAGTTTAAGGGTCTTTACATTCCGGCGTTACTCTTAGTTCTTCTCACGTTCCATTCTTCTGTTCCTTCTTCGTCTCTTATCATCCCTACTCTGTTTATCGATCGTCTCTCTCTCTCTCTTTCTGCTCTCTCTCTTTTCATTGCATTGTATCTAACTTCTTTTTATATCTCGGTTTCTTATGAACTTTGTTACATCCCCTCTTTTCTTAGTTCTTTATATTATCCAATTGTTTTCTCTGCTCTCTCTCTCTCCCTCTCGCTCTACTTCACTCGTCCTCACGCTCTCTCTCGGATCTCTCTAACCTTCTTTCCTTTTACTTTTTCCTTGCTTCTTCAGCCTACCCCGCCTTTTCTCTCCTTCCCCAAATCGCCTTCTTTCGTCTCGTTCCTCTCGTCTTCTCATAACTAACGTCTACTCTACTTCAATCTTCTCTTTTATCTCTCTCTTCTCTCTCTCTCTGCTCTCTCCTCTCTCTCTCTCTCTCTCTCTCTCTTCTCGTATCTCTCTCTCGTCTCGTGCCAAATTTTCTTATCGTTTTTACCTCCCTTACACACATTTTTGCAAAAAAACCAAATGATTTCTTTTCCCTCCTGTACCCTGTCCTACATCCTTAAACTCAATATCTCTCTCTACGTTACAGCCTCCCTTCATTTCTGTTCTCTCCCTCTCCCCTTGTATTGTATATCCCTCTCTCTCTCTCTCTCTCTCTCTCTCTCTCTCTCTCTTCTCTCTCCCTCTTTCATATCTACTGCTCCTGCTACTCCTATTTTCCCCCCTTGTTCCCTCCCCCTTCTCCTCTCCGTTCTCCTCGCCTTCTTCCTTTCTCATGATGGTCTCCTTCTCTCGTTGTACTCTGTGTGCTCTCGTTCTTTTGGGACACAATCTACCTCACCTTGTTCTCTGTGTGCTCTCTCTCTGCTTCCTACTCTCTCTACAGTCGTCTCATCCTGCGTCCCGCCTCCGCTCTCTCTCAAGAATCCGTCTCTCTCTTTCTTCTACTTCTCTCTCCTCGTCTCTCTTCTCGTCTCTCTCTGACGTCTCACTCTCATCGTTCTTCTCTCTCTCTTTCTCTCGTCTCTAGCCTCCCTCCCTGCCCTCCCTCGCCTCTTCCTCCCTCCCTCTCTCTCTTCTTTCTCCCTCCCTCCCTCTTCGTCGATCTCCTCTCGTTTGCTAGCTCTCAATAGCATCAAAGTGGCTGCAAGCTTTCTACTTTAACTCCTTTCCAAAGTTTGAGTTTCTGCTCCTCAGATCTTTTCTTCAGGAAGCCCTCGCAGTCTCACCATGCCTTCTCCCTCCTCCCCCTCCCTGCGTGCGTCCTTTCTTGCCTCTCGTCATGCTCCAGTTCGTCGTCTCACTTCAAAGACTGCTAAACGATGGGCTGTGGTCTTACAGGTCTCTTTTCTTTTAATTGCTATCTCAGTTTCTCTATCCTCCAATAATCATACTACTGCCTTTCTCTGTCATGAGCTACTGTGTCCTTCTTATACTTCCTCTCAATGCTTTCGTTCTCATTTTGCTTCTCTTTCTCTTCTTTTTTCTTCTGCTCCTTCCCTTTTGCCTACGTCACGTACACTCGTCCTCCACTTCATCTATTCTGTTGAGCAGCACATGACAAAGCCCAGATTCCAAAAGAATTTCTGTTCTCTCTCTCTCTCCTCTCTCTCATTCTCTCTTTCTCTCTCTCTTTCCTCTCTCTCTCGTCCTCTCTCTCTCTCTCTCTCTCCCTCGCTCGCCTCCTCCCTCTGCGCCCGCTCCCTCTTTTCCCGCTTCGCCACTACTCACGTTCTTCTTACGGATCGACCTGTGCAATGGCACGCTGCTTACATCCTTCCTTTCCCTCCATCTCCACATCTCAATCCCTCTCCCACGTCTCTCTAGCAGAAACACGCGTAAGTAATCCCCTGTTACTCCTCCTCATCTACATCTGGGGAAGTCTTTCGTTCGTTTTGCTCTCTCTCTCATCTCTCGTCTCTCTCACTCTCTCTTCTCTCTCCGCCTAACTCCAACAACTTGTACTCTCTCACCGCCTCATCTGCTTCTCTCTGCCTCGTCTCTCGTCTCTTCTCTCTCGTCTCCTCTCCTACTCTCTCAACCGCTCTCTCCTATCGTACTCTCCCTCTCTCTCTGATGCTAACTCTCTCTGCTCTCTCTCTCTCTTCTCTCTCTCTCTCTCTCTTCTCTCTCTCTCTCTCTCATCTTCCCTCTCTCTCTCATATCTCTCTCTCTGCGTGCTTTCAGCTCACTCCTTCCCATCAAGATCCATCTGTGTTTCTCCC
>CAJHQQ010005158.1:0-19829 GCA_905132885.1 Moricandia moricandioides
TGGTCTTCATCAGTAACCTGGATCATGAATACATTCCAAAGACCTATGAAGAGGCAATGAAACTGGATGAGTGGACAGATTCAGTGGAAGATGAGATTGGTGCCATGATCAAGAATGACACTTGGTATGAAACTGAGCTTCCTAAAGGCAAGAAAGAAGTAACAAGTCGCCTGCTCTTCACCATCAAGTACCTAGCTAATGGAAAGCCAGAAAGAAAGAAGACAAGGCTGGTTGCACGAGGATATACTCAAGTCTATGGAGAAGACTATCTGGATACATTTGCACCAGTAGCTAAGCTTCACACTATAAGGATTCTACTCTCCTTGGCAGTTAACTTAGAGTGGGACTTATGGCAAATGGATGTCAAGAATGCTTTCCTTCAAGGAGAACTTGAGGATGAGGTCTACATGAGGCCACCCCCTGGTATGGAAGAGTTTGTCAAACCAGGGAATGTCTTGAGATTGAAGAAGGCTGTATATGGATTGAAACGGTCTCCAAGAGCCTGGTATCACAAATTGAGTACAACCCTTAATGGAAGAGGGTTTGTTAAATCAGAAGCTGATCATACACTCTTTACCCTCAGAAGCAAGCAAGGAATTGTGGTGATTCTAATCTATGTAGATGATATCATCATCACAGGAAGTAATAAGGAAGGTATCATCTCAACCAAAACTTTCCTTAAGTCTACCTTTGATATTAAAGATTTGGGTGAGCTAAAGTACTTTCTAGGGATAGAAATATGCCGATCTAAAGAGGGGCTCTTCTTATCCCAAAGAAAGTACACACTTGATCTTTTAAATGAGGCAGGAAAGCTTGGAGGAAGAGTAGCCAAGACACCATTGGAAGAAAGGGTACAAAGTCTTGCGTGAGGGGGAGTTTGAAGATGAGTCATTTGGAGACTTCAAACTCTATAGAAGAATGGTTGGGAAGCTGATATATCTCACCATCACAAGACCAGACATCTGCTTTGCTGTGAACCAAGTCAGCCAACATATGCAAACACCTAAAGTTCATCATTGGAACATGATGGAAAGGATCTTGAGATACCTAAGGGAAGCTCCTGGTCAAGGTGTATGGATGGGATGCAATAAGAGCACAGAGATTGTGGGATATTGTGATGCAGATTGGGCTGGTGATAGGATAGACAAAAGGTCTACAACAGGCTATTGCACCTTTATTGGAGGCAACTTGGTTACTTGGAAAAGCAAGAAACAAAAGGTGATATCATGCTCAAGTGCTGAAGCAGAGTATAGGGCAATGAGGAAGCTTACAAGTGAGCTCATCTGGATCAAGAACTTGCTTACAGACCTGAGTGTAGAGACAAGATCACCAATCACAATGCACTGTGATAACCAGGCGGCCATACATATAGCATCAAACTCAGTCTTCCATGAAAGGACAAAACATATAGAGGTGGATTGTCACAAAGTGAGACAGGCAGTGGAACAGAAGGTGATTCTACCTTGCTACACAAGAAGTGAAGATCAACTAGCAGACATCTTCACTAAGGGAGCAACCACCAAAGCCTGTGAGTCCATCCATCCGAGATTAGGACTCATAGACCTATCTAGGTCAGGCTCCTCTTAGGTATGAAGTACCTACTCTTTTTCATTTGTATGGTTTTGTCCCATTGGGTTTTCCATACAAAGGTTTTAATGAGGGGTGTCTTCATAGTTCCAAGCTTAACCATATGTTATGGCTAAGCTTGAGGGGGAGTATTGACACAAAGACATAAAAAGGATGAAATAAAGAGAAGTTTATTCAAATGTGCATAAGCTTGGAAGACAAGGCATTCCGTACATACTTGCATCTCAAGCTACCAAGGCTCAACCTAACTTACCTTGGAAGACAAGGGAAGTTCAAACTCGCCTAGATCAACCTCAAAAAGTCAAGGAGCCGTTGGGAGCTTGTCTGAGGGAAGAATAATATTTAAATGGAAAGATCACATGTTCCATTTAGGGTGTGGACCGTTTGGGAGCTGTCCCTTTCCCTCGGCCAGACCACAGAGGTCACTGTCCTCGGCCAGACCCCCTTTGTTTATTGTTTCCTTGTTGTCTTGTTGCACCAAGCTTATTCTATTTATATTGTATGCCTCAGACCAGAATTAATTAAGGAAATCATATCCTTCTTTACTCTCTCTCTCTCTTGTCGAGTATCTCTCTCTCTTTCTCTCCCGGATCTCTCTCTTTTGTTCTTCACTCTGTTCTTCATTTTCTAACACTAACTCCTATGATCTTGACTCTACTTCAGGATGACTCTGCACTGATTTATGAGTCCAAATCAAGCTTCTTACATCTTGATTCATTTTGGTTTGATTAGAATCAAGAAGAAATTGCCAAACTCCAAACAGGGTAAACTGGAATCACTTCGGTTAAAAGTGGGATAACTTCTTCATCATAACTCCTATGATATTGATTCAACTTCGGGGTGATGATCCACTGATTTATGATTCCACATCAAGATTCTTACATCGTTATTCATTCTGGTTTGATTAGAATCAAGAAGAAATTACCAAATCTCCAAACAGGGTAAACTGGAATCACTTCGGTTAAAGTGGGATAACTTCTTCATCATAACTCCTATGATCTTGATTCTACTTCAGGGTGATTATCCACTAATTTATGAGTCCAAATCAAGGTTCTTACATTGTGATTCATTCTGGTTTAATTAGTATCAAGAAGAAATTTTCAAATCTCCAAACAGGGTAAACTGGAATCACTTCGGTTAAAAATGGGATAACTTCTTCATCATGACTCCTACGATCTTGATTCTACCTCAGGATGACTCTGCACAGATTTATGAGTCCAAATCAAGCTTCTTGCATCTTGATTCATTCTGGTTTGATTAGAATCAAGAAGAAATTGCCAAATCTCTAAAAAGGGTAAACTGGAATCACTTCGGTTAAAAGTGGGATAACTTCTTCATCATAACTCCTATGATCTTGTTTCAACTTTAGGGTGATTCTACACTGATTTATGAATCCAAATCAAGCTTCTTACATCATGATTCATTTTGGTTTTATTAGTATCAAGAAGAAATTGCCAAATCTCCAAACAGGGTAAACTGGAATCACTTCGGTTAAAAGTGGGATAACTTCTTCATCATAACTCCTATGATCTTAATTCAACTTTAGGGTGATTCTACACTGATTTATGAGTCCAAATCAAGATTATTACATCGTGATTCATTATGTTTTTATTAGTATCAAGAAGAAATTGCCAAATCTCCAAACAGGAAAAACTGGAATCACTTCGGTTAAAAGTGGGATAATTTTTTCATCATAACTCCTATGATCTTGATTCTACTTCAGGGTGATTCTACACTGATTAATGTGTCCAAATCAAGCTTCTTACATCGTGATTCATTTCTGTTTTATTAGTATCAAGAAGAAATTATCAAATCTCCACACAGGGTAAACTGGAATCACTTCGGTTAAAAGTGGGATAATTTCTTCATCATAACTCCTATGTTATTGATTCAACTTCGGGGTGATGATCCACTGATATATGAGTCCACATCAAGATTCTTACATCGTTATTCATTACAGTTTGATTAGAATCAAGAAGAAATTGCCAAATCTCCAAAAAGGGTAAAATGGAATCACTTCGGTTAAAAGTGGGATAACTTCTTCATCATAACTCCTATGATCTTGATTCCACTTCAGGATGACTCTGCACTGATTTATGAGTCCAAATCAAGCTTCTTACATCTTGATTCATTCTGGTTTGATTAGAATCAAGAAGAAATTACCAAATCTCCAAACAGGTTAAATTGGAATCACTGCGGTTAAAAGTGGGATAACTTCTTCATCATAACTCCTATGATATTGATTCAACTTCGGGGTGATGATCCACTGATTTATGAGTCCACATCAAGATTCTTACATCGTTATTCATTCTGGTTTGATTAGAATCAAGAAGAAATTGCCAAATCTCAAAACAGGGTAAACTGGAATCACTTCGGTTAAAAGTGGGATAACTTCTTCATCAAAACTCCTATGATATTGATTCAACTTCAGGGTGATTATCCACTGATTAATGAGTCCAAATCAAGCTTCTTACATCGTGATTCATTCTGGTTTTATTAGTATCAAGAAGAAATTGTCAAATCTCCAAACAGGGTAAACTGGAATCACTTCGGTTTAAAAGTGGGATAACTTCTTCATCATAACTCCTATGATCTTGATTCAACTTCAGGGTGATTCTACACATATTAATGAGTCCAAATCAAGCTTCTTACATCGTGATTCATTCTGGTTTTATTAGTATCAAGAAGAAATTGCCAAATCTCCAAAAAGGGTAAACTGGAATCACTTCGGTTAAAAGTGGGATAACTTCTTCATCATAACTCCTATGATATTGATTCAACTTCAGGGTGATTATCCACTGATTTATGAGTCCAAATCAAGCTTCTTACATCATGATTTGTTCTGGTTTTATTAGTATCAAGAAGAAATTGCCAAATCTCCAAAAAGGGTAAACTGGAATCATTTCAGTTAAAAGTGGGATAACTTCTTCATCATAACTCCTATGATATTGATTCAACTTCAGGGTGATTATCCACTGATTTATGAGTCCAAATCAAGCTTCTTACATCGTGATTCATTCTGGTTTTATTAGTATCAAGAAGAAATTGCCAAATCTCCAAACATGGTAAACTGGAATCACTTTGGTTAAAAGTGGGATAACTTCTTCATCATAACTCCTACGATCTTGATTCTACTTCAGGATGACTCTGCACTGATTTATGAGTCCAAATAAAGCTTCTTACATCTTGATTCATTCTGGTTTGATTAGAATCAAGAAGAAATTGTCAAATCTCCAAACAGGTTAAACTGGAATCACTTCGGTTAAAAGTGGGATAACTTCTTCATCATAACTCCTATGATCTTGATTCAACTTCAGGGTGATTCTACACTTATTATGAGTCCAATCAAGCTTCTTACATCGTGATTCATTCTGGTTTTATTAGTATCAAGAAGAAATTGCCAAATCTCCAAACAGGGTAAACTGGAATCACTTCGGTTAAAAGTGGGATAACTTCTTCATCATAACTCCTATGATCTTGATTCAACTTCAGGGTGATTCTCCACTGATTTATGAGTCCAAATCAAGCTTCTTACATCGTGATTCATTCTGGTTTTATTAGTATCAAGAAGAAATTGCCAAATCTCCAAACAGGGTAAACTGGAATCACTTCGGTTAAAAGTGGGATAACTTCTTCATCATAACTCCTATGATCTTGATTCAACTTCAGGGTGATTCTACACTGATTTATGAGTCCAAATCAAGCTTCTTACATCGTGATTCATTCTGGTTTTATTAGTATCAAGAAGAAATTGCCAAATCTCCAAACAGGGTAAACTGGAATCACTTCGGTTAAAAGTGGGATAACTTCTTCATCATAACTCCTATGATATTGATTCAACTTCGGGGTGATGATCCACTGATTTATGAGTCCAAATCAAGCTTCTTACATCGTGATTCATTCTGGTTTGATTAGAATCAAGAAGAAATTGCCAAATCTCCAAAAAGGGTAAACTGGAATCACTTCGGTTAAAAGTGGGATAACTTCTTCATCATAACTCCTATGATATTGATTCAACTTCAGGGTGATTATCCACTGATTTATGAGTCCAAATCAAGCTTCTTACATCGTGATTCATTCTGGTTTGATTAGTATCAAGAAGAAATTGCCAAATCTCCAAAAAGGGTAAACTGGAATCACTTCGGTTAAAAGTGGGATAACTTCTTCATCATAACTCCTATGATATTGATTCAACTTCAGGGTGATTATCCACTGATTTATGAGTCCAAATCAAGCTTCTTACATCGTGATTCATTCTGGTTTTATTAGTATCAAGAAGAAATTGCCAAATCTCCAAAAAGGGTAAACTGGAATCACTTCGGTTAAAAGTGGGATAACTTCTTCATCATAACTCCTATGATATTGATTCAACTTCAGGGTGATTATCCACTGATTTATGAGTCCAAATCAAGCTTCTTACATCGTGATTCATTCTGGTTTTATTAGTATCAAGAAGAAATTGCCAAATCTCCAAAAAGGGTAAACTGGAATCACTTCGGTTAAAAGTGGGATAACTTCTTCATCATAACTCCTATGATATTGATTCAACTTCAGGGTGATTATCCACTGATTTATGAGTCCAAATCAAGCTTCTTACATCGTGATTCATTCTGGTTTTATTAGTATCAAGAAGAAATTGCCAAATCTCCAAACAGGGTAAACTGGAATCACTTCGGTTAAAAGTGGGATAACTTCTTCATCATAACTCCTATGATCTTGATTCTACTTCAGGATGACTCTGCACTGATTTATGAGTCCAAATCAAGCTTCTTACATCTTGATTCATTCTGGTTTGATTAGAATCAAGAAGAAATTGCCAAATCTCCAAACAGGTTAAACTGGAATCACTTCGGTTAAAAGTGGGATAACTTCTTCATCATAACTCCTATGATATTGATTCAACTTCAGGGTGATTATCCACTGATTTATGAGTCCAAATCAAGCTTCTTACATCGTGATTCATTCTGGTTTTATTAGTATCAAGAAGAAATTGCCAAATCTCCAAACAGGGTAAACTGGAATCACTTCGGTTAAAAGTGGGATAACTTCTTCATCATAACTCCTATGATATTGATTCAACTTCAGGGTGATTATCCACTGATTTATGAGTCCAAATCAAGCTTCTTACATCGTGATTCATTCTGGTTTTATTAGTATCAAGAAGAAATTGCCAAATCTCCAAAAAGGGTAAACTGGAATCACTTCGGTTAAAAGTGGGATAACTTCTTCATCATAACTCCTATGATATTGATTCAACTTCAGGGTGATTATCCACTGATTTATGAGTCCAAATCAAGCTTCTTACATCGTGATTCATTCTGGTTTTATTAGTATCAAGAAGAAATTGCCAAATCTCCAAACAGGGTAAACTGGAATCACTTCGGTTAAAAGTGGGATAACTTCTTCATCATAACTCCTATGATATTGATTCAACTTCAGGGTGATTATCCACTGATTTATGAGTCCAAATCAAGCTTCTTACATCGTGATTCATTCTGGTTTTATTAGTATCAAGAAGAAATTGCCAAATCTCCAAAAAGGGTAAACTGGAATCACTTCGGTTAAAAGTGGGATAACTTCTTCATCATAACTCCTATGATATTGATTCAACTTCAGGGTGATTATCCACTGATTTATGAGTCCAAATCAAGCTTCTTACATCGTGATTCATTCTGGTTTTATTAGTATCAAGAAGAAATTGCCAAATCTCCAAAAAGGGTAAACTGGAATCACTTCGGTTAAAAGTGGGATAACTTCTTCATCATAACTCCTATGATATTGATTCAACTTCAGGGTGATTATCCACTGATTTATGAGTCCAAATCAAGCTTCTTACATCGTGATTCATTCTGGTTTTATTAGTATCAAGAAGAAATTGCCAAATCTCCAAACAGGGTAAACTGGAATCACTTCGGTTAAAAGTGGGATAACTTCTTCATCATAACTCCTATGATATTGATTCAACTTCAGGGTGATTATCCACTGATTTATGAGTCCAAATCAAGCTTCTTACATCGTGATTCATTCTGGTTTTATTAGTATCAAGAAGAAATTGCCAAATCTCCAAAAAGGGTAAACTGGAATCACTTCGGTTAAAAGTGGGATAACTTCTTCATCATAACTCCTATGATATTGATTCAACTTCAGGGTGATTATCCACTGATTTATGAGTCCAAATCAAGCTTCTTACATCGTGATTCATTCTGGTTTTATTAGTATCAAGAAGAAATTGCCAAATCTCCAAAAAGGGTAAACTGGAATCACTTCGGTTAAAAGTGGGATAACTTCTTCATCATAACTCCTATGATATTGATTCAACTTCAGGGTGATTATCCACTGATTTATGAGTCCAAATCAAGCTTCTTACATCGTGATTCATTCTGGTTTTATTAGTATCAAGAAGAAATTGCCAAATCTCCAAACAGGGTAAACTGGAATCACTTCGGTTAAAAGTGGGATAACTTCTTCATCATAACTCCTATGATATTGATTCAACTTCAGGGTGATTATCCACTGATTTATGAGTCCAAATCAAGCTTCTTACATCGTGATTCATTCTGGTTTTATTAGTATCAAGAAGAAATTGCCAAATCTCCAAAAAGGGTAAACTGGAATCACTTCGGTTAAAAGTGGGATAACTTCTTCATCATAACTCCTATGATATTGATTCAACTTCAGGGTGATTATCCACTGATTTATGAGTCCAAATCAAGCTTCTTACATCGTGATTCATTCTGGTTTTATTAGTATCAAGAAGAAATTGCCAAATCTCCAAACAGGGTAAACTGGAATCACTTCGGTTAAAAGTGGGATAACTTCTTCATCATAACTCCTATGATATTGATTCAACTTCAGGGTGATTATCCACTGATTTATGAGTCCAAATCAAGCTTCTTACATCGTGATTCATTCTGGTTTTATTAGTATCAAGAAGAAATTGCCAAATCTCCAAAAGGGTAAACTGGAATCACTTCGGTTAAAAGTGGGATAACTTCTTCATCATAACTCCTATGATATTGATTCAACTTCAGGGTGATTATCCACTGATTTATGAGTCCAAATCAAGCTTCTTACATCGTGATTCATTCTGGTTTTATTAGTATCAAGAAGAAATTGCCAAATCTCCAAAAAGGGTAAACTGGAATCACTTCGGTTAAAAGTGGGATAACTTCTTCATCATAACTCCTATGATATTGATTCAACTTCAGGGTGATTATCCACTGATTTATGAGTCCAAATCAAGCTTCTTACATCGTGATTCATTCTGGTTTTATTAGTATCAAGAAGAAATTGCCAAATCTCCAAAAAGGGTAAACTGGAATCACTTCGGTTAAAAGTGGGATAACTTCTTCATCATAACTCCTATGATATTGATTCAACTTCAGGGTGATTATCCACTGATTTATGAGTCCAAATCAAGCTTCTTACATCGTGATTCATTCTGGTTTTATTAGTATCAAGAAGAAATTGCCAAATCTCCAAACAGGGTAAACTGGAATCACTTCGGTTAAAAGTGGGATAACTTCTTCATCATAACTCCTATGATATTGATTCAACTTCAGGGTGATTATCCACTGATTTATGAGTCCAAATCAAGCTTCTTACATCGTGATTCATTCTGGTTTTATTAGTATCAAGAAGAAATTGCCAAATCTCCAAACAGGGTAAACTGGAATCACTTCGGTTAAAAGTGGGATAACTTCTTCATCATAACTCCTATGATATTGATTCAACTTCAGGGTGATTATCCACTGATTTATGAGTCCAAATCAAGCTTCTTACATCGTGATTCATTCTGGTTTTATTAGTATCAAGAAGAAATTGCCAAATCTCCAAAAAGGGTAAACTGGAATCACTTCGGTTAAAAGTGGGATAACTTCTTCATCATAACTCCTATGATATTGATTCAACTTCAGGGTGATTATCCACTGATTTATGAGTCCAAATCAAGCTTCTTACATCGTGATTCATTCTGGTTTTATTAGTATCAAGAAGAAATTGCCAAATCTCCAAACAGGGTAAACTGGAATCACTTCGGTTAAAAGTGGGATAACTTCTTCATCATAACTCCTATGATATTGATTCAACTTCAGGGTGATTATCCACTGATTTATGAGTCCAAATCAAGCTTCTTACATCGTGATTCATTCTGGTTTGATTAGAATCAAGAAGAAATTGCCAAATCTCCAAAAAGGGTAAACTGGAATCACTTCGGTTAAAAGTGGGATAACTTCTTCATCATAACTCCTATGATATTGATTCAACTTCAGGGTGATTATCCACTGATTTATGAGTCCAAATCAAGCTTCTTACATCGTGATTCATTCTGGTTTTATTAGTATCAAGAAGAAATTGCCAAATCTCCAAAAAGGGTAAACTGGAATCACTTCGGTTAAAAGTGGGATAACTTCTTCATCATAACTCCTATGATATTGATTCAACTTCAGGGTGATTATCCACTGATTTATGAGTCCAAATCAAGCTTCTTACATCGTGATTCATTCTGGTTTTATTAGTATCAAGAAGAAATTGCCAAATCTCCAAACAGGGTAAACTGGAATCACTTCGGTTAAAAGTGGGATAACTTCTTCATCATAACTCCTATGATCTTGATTCAACTTCAGGGTGACTCTGCACTGATTTATGAGTCCAAATCAAGCTTCTTACATCTTGATTCATTCTGGTTTGATTAGAATCAAGAAGAAATTGCCAAATCTCCAAACAGGTTAAACTGGAATCACTTCGGTTAAAAGTGGGATAACTTCTTCATCATAACTCCTATGATATTGATTCAACTTCAGGGTGATTATCCACTGATTTATGAGTCCAAATCAAGATTCTTACATCGTTATTCATTCTGGTTTGATTAGAATCAAGAAGAAATTGCCAAATCTCCAAACAGGGTAAACTGGAATCACTTCGGTTAAAAGTGGGATAACTTCTTCATCATAACTCCTATGATATTGATTCAACTTCAGGGTGATTATCCACTGATTTATGAGTCCAAATCAAGCTTCTTACATCGTGATTCATTCTGGTTTTATTAGTATCAAGAAGAAATTGCCAAATCTCCAAAAAGGGTAAACTGGAATCACTTCGGTTAAAAGTGGGATAACTTCTTCATCATAACTCCTATGATATTGATTCAACTTCAGGGTGATTATCCACTGATTTATGAGTCCAAATCAAGCTTCTTACATCGTGATTCATTCTGGTTTTATTAGTATCAAGAAGAAATTGCCAAATCTCCAAACAGGGTAAACTGGAATCACTTCGGTTAAAAGTGGGATAACTTCTTCATCATAACTCCTATGATATTGATTCAACTTCAGGGTGATTATCCACTGATTTATGAGTCCAAATCAAGCTTCTTACATCGTGATTCATTCTGGTTTTATTAGTATCAAGAAGAAATTGCCAAATCTCCAAACAGGGTAAACTGGAATCACTTCGGTTAAAAGTGGGATAACTTCTTCATCATAACTCCTATGATATTGATTCAACTTCAGGGTGATTATCCACTGATTTATGAGTCCAAATCAAGCTTCTTACATCGTGATTCATTCTGGTTTTATTAGTATCAAGAAGAAATTGCCAAATCTCCAAACAGGGTAAACTGGAATCACTTCGGTTAAAAGTGGGATAACTTCTTCATCATAACTCCTATGATCTTGATTCTACTTCAGGATGACTCTGCACTGATTTATGAGTCCAAATCAAGCTTCTTACATCTTGATTCATTCTGGTTTGATTAGAATCAAGAAGAAATTGCCAAATCTCCAAACAGGTTAAACTGGAATCACTTCGGTTAAAAGTGGGATAACTTCTTCATCATAACTCCTATGATCTTGATTCAACTTCAGGGTGATTCTACACTGATTATGAGTCCAAATCAAGCTTCTTACATCTTGATTCATTCTGGTTTTATTAGTATCAAGAAGAAATTGCCAAATCTCCAAACAGGGTAAACTGGAATCACTTCGGTTAAAAGTGGGATAACTTCTTCATCATAACTCCTATGATATTGATTCAACTTCAGGGTGATTATCCACTGATTAATGAGTCCAAATCAAGCTTCTTACATCGTGATTCATTCTGGTTTTATTAGTATCAAGAAGAAATTGTCAAATCTCCAAAAAGGGTAAACTGGAATCACTTCGGTTAAAAGTGGGATAACTTCTTCATCATAACTCCTATGATCTTGATTCAACTTCAGGGTGATTATCCACTGATTTATGAGTCCAAATCAAGCTTCTTACATCGTGATTCATTCTGGTTTTATTAGTATCCAGAAGAAATTGCCAAATCTCCAAACAGGGTAAACTGGAATCACTTCGGTTAAAAGTGGGATAACTTCTTCATCATAACTCCTATGATCTTGATTCAACTTCAGGGTGATTCTACACTGATTTATGAGTCCAAATCAAGCTTCTTACATCATGATTCATTCTGTTTTATTAGTATCAAGAAGAAATTGCCAAATCTCCAAACAGGGTAAACTGGAATCACTTCGGTTAAAAGTGGGATAACTTCTTCATCATAACTCCTATGATATTGATTCAACTTCAGGGTGATTATCCACTGATTTATGAGTCCAAATCAAGCTTCTTACATCGTGATTCATTCTGGTTTTATTAGTATCAAGAAGAAATTGTCAAATCTCCAAACAGGGTAAACTGGAATCACTTCGGTTAAAAGTGGGATAACTTCTTCATCATAACTCCTATGATATTGATTCAACTTCAGGGTGATTATCCACTGATTTATGAGTCCAAATCAAGCTTCTTACATCGTGATTCATTCTGGTTTTATTAGTATCAAGAAGAAATTGCCAAATCTCCAAAAAGGGTAAACTGGAATCACTTCGGTTAAAAGTGGGATAACTTCTTCATCATAACTCCTATGATATTGATTCAACTTCAGGGTGATTATCCACTGATTTATGAGTCCAAATCAAGCTTCTTACATCGTGATTCATTCTGGTTTTATTAGTATCAAGAAGAAATTGCCAAATCTCCAAACAGGGTAAACTGGAATCACTTCGGTTAAAAGTGGGATAACTTCTTCATCATAACTCCTATGATCTTGATTCTACTTCAGGATGACTCTGCACTGATTTATGAGTCCAAATCAAGCTTCTTACATCTTGATTCATTCTGGTTTGATTAGAATCAAGAAGAAATTGCTAAATCTCCAAAAAGGGTAAACTGGAATCACTTCGGTTAAAAGTGGGATAACTTCTTCATCATAACTCCTATGATATTGATTCAACTTCAGGGTGATTATCCACTGATTTATGAGTCCAAATCAAGCTTCTTACATCGTGATTCATTCTGGTTTTATTAGTATCAAGAAGAAATTGCCAAATCTCCAAAAAGGGTAAACTGGAATCACTTCAGTTAAAAGTCGGATAACTTCTTCATCATAACTCCTATGATATTGATTCAACTTCAGGGTGATTAACCACTGATTTATGAGTCCAAATCAAGCTTCTTACATCGTGATTCATTCTAGTTTTATTAGTATCAAGAAGAAATTGCCAAATCTCCAAACAGGTTAAACTGGAATCACTTCGGTTAAAAGTGGGATAACTTCTTCATCATAACTCCTATGATCTTGATTCTACTTCGGGGTGACTCTGCACTGATTTATGAGTCCAAATCAAGCTTCTTACATCTTGATTCATTCTGATTTGATTAGAATCAAGAAGAAATTGCCAAATCTCCAAACAGGTTAAACTGGAATCACTTCGGTTAAAAGTGGGATAACTTCTTCATCATAACTCCTATGATATTGATTCAACTTCAGGATGATTATCCACTGATTTATGAGTCCAAATCAAGATTCTTACATCGTTATTCATTCTGGTTTGATTAGAATCAAGAAGAAATTGCCAAATCTCCAAACAGGGTAAACTGGAATCACTTCGGTTAAAAGTGGGATAACTTCTTCATCATAACTCCTATGATCTTGATTCAACTTCAGGGTGATTATCCACTGATTTATGAGTCCAAATCAAGCTTCTTACATCGTGATTCATTCTGGTTTTATTAGTATCAAGAAGAAATTGCCAAATCTCCAAAAAGGGTAAACTGGAATCACTTCGGTTAAAAGTGGGATAACTTCTTCATCATAACTCCTATGATATTGATTCAACTTCAGGGTGATTATCCACTGATTTATGAGTCCAAATCAAGCTTCGTACATCGTGATTCATTCTGGTTTTATTAGTATCAAGAAGAAATTGCCAAATCTCCAAACAGGGTAAACTGGAATCACTTCGGTTAAAAGTGGGATAACTTCTTCATCATAACTCCTATGATATTGATTCAACTTCAGGGTGACTATCCACTGATTTATGAGTCCAAATCAAGCTTCTTACATCGTGATTCATTCTGGTTTTATTAGAATCAAGAAGAAATTGCCAAATCTCCAAACAGGTTAAACTGGAATCACTTCGGTTAAAAGTGGGATAACTTCTTCATCATAACTCCTATGATATTGATTCAACTTCAGGGTGATTATCCACTGATTATGAGTCCAAATCAAGCTTCTTACATCTTGATTCATTCTGGTTTTATTAGTATCAAGAAGAAATTGCCAAATCTCCAAACAGGGTAAACTGGAATCACTTCGGTTAAAAGTGGGATAACTTCTTCATCATAACTCCTATGATATTGATTCAACTTCAGGGTGATTATCCACTGATTTATGAGTCCAAATCAAGCTTCTTACATCGTGATTCATTCTGGTTTTATTAGTATCAAGAAGAAATTGCCAAATCTCCAAAAAGGGTAAACTGGAATCACTTCGGTTAAAAGTGGGATAACTTCTTCATCATAACTCCTATGATATTGATTCAACTTCAGGGTGATTCTACACTGATTAATGAGTCCAAATCAAGCTTCTTACATCGTGATTCATTCTGGTTTTATTAGTATCAAGAAGAAATTGCCAAATCTCCAAACAGGATAAACTGGAATCACTTCGGTTATAAGTGGGATAACTTCTTCACAATAACTTCTATGATCTTGATTCAACTTTAGGGTGATTCTACACTGATTTATGAGTCCAAATAAAGCTTCTTACATCGTGATTCATTATGTTTTTATTAGTATCAAGAAGAAAATTTTCAAATCTCCAAACAGGGTAAACTGGAATCACTTCGGTTAAAAGTGGGATAACTTCTGCATCATAACTCCTATGATATTGATTCAACTTCAGGGTGATTATCCACTGATTTATGAGTCCATATCAAGCTTATTACATCGTGATTCATTATGGTTTTATTAGTATCAAGAAGAAATTGTCAAATCTCCAAACAGGGTAAACTGGAATCACTTCGGTTAAAAGTGGGATAACTTCTTCATCATAACTCCTATGATATTGATTCAACTTCAGGGTGATTATCCACTGATTTATGAGTCCAAATCAAGCTTCTTACATCGTGATTCATTCTGGTTTTATTAGTATCAAGAAGAAATTATCAAATCTCCAAACAAGGTAAACTGGAATCACTTCGGTTAAAAGTGGGATAACTTCTTCATCATAACTCCTATGATATTGATTCAACTTCAGGGTGATTATCCACTGATTTATGAGTCCAAATCAAGCTTCTTACATCGTGATTCATTCTTGTTTTATTAGTATCAAGAAGAAATTGCCAAATCACCAAACAGGGTAAACTGGAATCACTTCGGTTAAAAGTGGGATAACTTCTTCATCATAACTCCTATGATCTTGAGTCTACTTCAGGATGACTCTGCACTGATTTATGAGTCAAAATCAAGCTTCTTACATCTTGATTCATTCTGGTTTGATTAGAATCAAGAAGAAATTGCTAAATCTCCAAAAAGGGTAAACTGGAATAACTTCGGTTAAAAGTGGGATAACTTCTTCATCATAACTCCTATGATCTTGATTCAACTTCAGGGTGATTATCCACTGATTTATGAGTCCAAATCAAGCTTCTTACATCATGATTCATTCTGGTTTTATTAGTATCAAGAAGAAAATGCCAAATCTCCAAAAAGGGTAAACTGGAATCACTTCAGTTAAAAGTCGGATAACTTCTTCATCATAACTCCTATGATATTGATTCAACTTCAGGGTGATTAACCACTGATTTATGAGTCCAAATCAAGCTTCTTACATCGTGATTCATTCTGGTTTTATTAGTATCAAGAAGAAATTGCCAAATCTCCAAACAGGTTAAACTGGAATCACTTCGGTTAAAAGTGGGATAACTTCTTCATCATAACTCCTCTGATCTTGATTCTACTTCGGGGTGACTCTGCACAGATTTATGAGTCCAAATCAAGCTTCTTACATCTTGATTCATTCTGGTTTGATTAGAATCAAGAAGAAATTGCCAAATCTCCAAACAGGTTAAACTGGAATCACTTCGGTTAAAAGTGGGATAACTTCTTCATCATAACTCCTATGATATTGATTCAACTTCAGGATGATTATCCACTGATTTATGAGTCCAAATCAAGATTCTTACATCGTTATTCATTCTGGTTTGATTAGAATCAAGAAGAAATTGTCAAATCTCCAAACAGGGTAAACTGGAATCACTTCGGTTAAAAGTGGGATAACTTCTTCATCATAACTCCTATGATCTTGATTCAACTTCAGGGTGATTCTACACTGATTAATGAGTCCAAATCAAGCTTCTTACATCGTGATTCATTATGTTTTTTTTAGTATCAAGAAGAAATTGCCAAATCTCCAAACAGGATAAACTGGATTAACTTCGGTTAAAAGTGGGATAACTTCTTCATCATAACTCTTATGATCTTGATTCAACTTTAGGGTGATTCTACACTGATTTATGAGTCCAAATAAAGCTTCTTACATCGTGATTCATTATGGTTTTATTAGTATCAAGAATAAATTTTCAAATCTCCAAACAGGGTAAACTGGAATCACTTCGGTTAAAAGTGGGATAACTTCTTCATCATAACTCCTATGATATTGATTCAACTTCAGGGTGATTATCCACTGATTTATGAGTCCATATCAAGCTTCTTACATCGTGACTCATTCTGGTTTTATTAGTATCAAGAAGAAATTTTCCAAATCTCCAAACAGGGTAAACTGGAATCACTTCGGTTAAAAGTGGGATAACTTCTTCATCATAACTCCTATGATATTGATTCAACTTCAGGGTGATTATCCACTGATTTATGAGTCCATATCAAGCTTCTTACATCGTGATTCATTATGGTTTTATTAGTATCAAGAAGAAATTGTCAAATCTCCAAACAGGGTAAACTGGAATCACTTCGGTTAAAAGTGGGATAACTTCTTCATCATAACTCCTATGATATTGATTCAACTTCAGGGTGATTATCCACTGATTTATGATTCCAAATCAAGCTTCTTACATCGTGATTCATTCTGGTTTTATTAGTATCAAGAAGAAATTACCAAATCTCCAAACAGGGTAAACTGGAATCACTTCGGTTAAAAGTGGGATAACTTCTTCATCATAACTCCTATGATATTGATTCAACTTCAGGGTGATTATCCACTGATTTATGAGTCCAAATCAAGCTTCTTACATCGTTATTCATTCTGGTTTGATTAGTATCAAGAAGAAATTGCCAAATCTCCAAACAGGGTAAACTGGAATCACTTCGGTTAAAAGTGGGATAACTTCTTCATCATAACTCCTATGATCTTGATTCAACTTCAGGGTGATTCTACACTGATTATGAGTCCAAATCAAGCTTCTTACATCGTGATTCATTCTGGTTTTATTAGTATCAAGAAGAAATTGCCAAATCTCCAAACAGGATAAACTGGAATCACTTCGGTTAAAAGTGGGATAACTTCTTCATCATAACTCTTATGATATTGATTCAACTTCAGGGTGATTATCCACTGATTTATGAGTCCAAATCAAGCTTCTTACATCGTGATTCATTCTGGTTTTATTAGTATCAAGAAGAAATTTTCAAATCTCCAAACAGGGTAAACTGGAATCACTTCGGTTAAAAGTGGGATAACTTCTTCATCATAACTCCTATGATATTGATTTCAACTTCAGGGTGATTATCCACTGATTTATGAGTCCAAATCAAGCTTCTTACATCGTTATTCATTCTGGTTTGATTAGTATCAAGAAGAAATTGCTAAATCTCCAAAAAGGGTAAACTGGAATCACTTCGGTTAAAAGTGGGATAACTTCTTCATCATAACTCCTATGATCTTGATTCTACTTCAGGGTGACTCTGCACTGATTTATGAGTCCAAATCAAGCTTCTTACATCTTGATTCATTCTGGTTTGATTAGAATCAAGAAGAAATTGCCAAATCTCCAAACAGGTTAAACTGGAATCACTTCGGTTAAAAGTGGGATAACTTCTTCATCATAACTCCTATGATATTGATTCAACTTCAGGATGATTATCCACTGATTTATGAGTCCAAATCAAGATTCTTACATCGTTATTCATTCTGGTTTGATTAGAATCAAGAAGAAATTGTCAAATCTCCAAACAGGGTAAACTGGAATCACTTCGGTTAAAAGTGGGATAACTTCTTCATCATAACTCCTATGATCTTGATTCAACTTCAGGGTGATTCTACACTGATTAATGAGTCCAAATCAAGCTTTTTACATCGTGATTCATTCTGGTTTTTTTAGTATCAAGAAGAAATTGCCAAATCTCCAAACAGGATAAACTGGAATAACTTCGGTTAAAAGTGGGATAACTTCTTCATCATAACTCTTATGATCTTGATTCAACTTTAGGGTGATTCTACACTGATTTATGAGTACAAATAAAGCTTCTTACATCGTGATTCATTACGGTTTTATTAGTATCAAGAATAAATTTTTCAAATCTCCAAACAGGGTAAACTGGAATCACTTCGGTTAAAAGTGGGATAACTTCTTCATCATAACTCCTATGATATTGATTCAACTTCAGGGTGATTATCCACTGATTTATGAGTCCATAATCAAGCTTCTTACATCGTGACTCATTATGGTTTTATTAGTATCAAGAAGAAATTGTCAAATCTCCAAACAGGGTAAACTGGAATCACTTCGGTTAAAAGTGGGATAACTTCTTCATCATAACTCCTATGATATTGATTCAACTTCAGGGTGATTATCCACTGATTTATGAGTCCAAATCAAGCTTCTTACATCGTGATTTATTCTGGTTTTATTAGTATCAAGAAGAAATTATCAAATCTCCAAACAGGGTAAACTGGAATCACTTCGGTTAAAAGTGGGATAACTTCTTCATCATAACTCCTATGATATTGATTCAACTTCAGGGTGATTATCCACTGATTTATGAGTCCAAATCAAGCTTCTTACATCGTGATTCATTCTGGTTTTATTAGTATCAAGAAGAAATTATCAAATCTCCAAACAGGGTAAATTGGAATCACTTCGGTTAAAAGTGGGATAACTTCTTCATCATAACTCCTATGATGTTGATTCTACTTCGGGGTGACTCTGCACTGATTTATGAGTCCAAATCAAGCTTCTTACATCTTGATTCATTCTGGTTTGATTAGAATCAAGAAGAAATTGCCAAATCTCCAAACAGGTTAAACTGGAATCACTTCGGTTAAAAGTGGGATAACTTCTTCATCATAACTCCTATGATCTTGATTCAACTTCAGGGTGATTCTACACTGATTAATGAGTCCAAATCAAGCTTCTTACATCGTGATTCATTCTGGTTTTTTTTTAGTATCAAGAAGAAATTGCCAAATCTCCAAACAGGATAAACTGGAATCACTTCGGTTAAAAGTGGGATAACTTCTTCATCATAACTCTTATGATCTTGATTCAACTTTAGTGTGATTCTACACTGATTTATGAGTCCAAATAAAGCTTCTTACATCGTGATTCATTATGGTTTTATTAGTATCAAGAAGAAATTTTTCAAATCTCCAAACAGGGTAAACTGGAATCACTTCGGTTAAAAGTGGGATAACTTCTTCATCATAACTCCTATGATATTGATTCAACTTCAGGGTGATTATCCACTGATTTATGAGTCCATATCAAGCTTCTTACAACGTGACTCATTATGGTTTTATTAGTATCAAGAAGAAATTGTCAAATCTCCAAACAGGGTAAACTGGAATCACTTCGGTTAAAAGTGGGATAACTTCTTCATCATAACTCCTATGATATTGATTCAACTTCAGGGTGATTATCCACTGATTTATGAGTCCAAATCAAGCTTCTTACTGTTGGAATTGTG
>CAJHQQ010005159.1:0-19828 GCA_905132885.1 Moricandia moricandioides
AAAAAACTAGTCACATGTCGGTATGAAACTCAGATAATAACCTTTATCGTTTATTAATGTTCATCCCTCCTTTAATTTAAAACTATATCCGACAAGAAGGTAATTGTTTCTATTTATTTATATAAGATTACCTTGTTGTTATTATAAAAAACAAGTCACATATCTGCATGAATCTCAGATTATAACTTTTCTCGTTTATTAGTTCATCACTCCTTTAATTTAAACTATATCAACTATCAGTAGAGAAAGTCAAGTTTTTGTTTAGCCGCTACAAAACTTCATACATGTTCAACTACATTCATACAGATATTTCTAAAAGTTAACATTAATGTTCCACGTGCCCCAAGATCTCTCTCAACCCTAACCCTCGCAACCCCATTTCTCCGTTGTTTGTTGGGTTTGTTAAAACCCATGTCCAACTCTTTATTATCCGATTAGTATGATATTGTCCAATTTGAGCTTACTAGACAAGTTTCCATGGATTTACTTTTAAAAGACTTCGTACTAATTAGAGTTGGACTTCTCTTTATATATCAGACACTTATTGTCTAAACTTTCAATGTATGATTTTGTTTGATATCTCACACCTTTGCCAACCCTGCAATATCCAACTCCATCTCCGACATGAAGGTATGTTGGTGACATGACTCTGTTTCGGGTAGTTGTTTGGTTCCTCGAAGCTGAGAGGGATTTGCGACTATACCGCTGCTTCATCCTCCTCGTACCTGAAGCAAACATCTCCTTTCCCGACATCTGAATTTTCTCGCAGGACTGGAAGAAAATGTCGCTTTTGGCATTTGCCTTCAAAGGCTATCTAGGTACGCATCGTCTGAGCTAGAGGTCTCTGGACTTCGGACTGGATGTTATAGGGTCATCTTTGTCACTCCGTTGAGTCAAGATTAGGCGATTAGCTACTGAAATGATATTTACAATTTAGCAAAAAAAAACATTCATGTTCCAATTACTTTGCAAACACATGCTATGTTTCAGTATCATCAATTATGGTTGATAGAAAAAAGAGACGTCAACGTTCTTACCTTTTAAACATAATAGAGAATGTGGTATTAATACAGTGAGCAAGGAACGTGAGTGGAGGAGACACTGAAGATCGATTTGTTTAATCAAAGTTCAATTAAAAAACACATCTGGACTCTCATACGTGATGCACCGTCTAGGTGATTGGTACAAGGGGGCCGGTTTGGTTAGCAATGCGATATCAATATCAAATTCGGAAAAGTTCAAGTTTTAGTCGATTAGAAAAACTGTAGGTTAGGCCAGCATTAACCCAATTGCTTAGGGGGTACTTAAGGGGTGGGTTGTTGATGCCCTTAGATTTAGAAAGTCTTGAAAAGATTTAGGATGCGTAGAAAATTACTAGTATTAGAAAACATAAAATACTTTCAAAGATTCATTGCGTAGCGAAATTGTGTTTTATGAACATAAGATTGTGTGAAGTCCAAAAGGACTTATCTCAAAACCGAGTGGTTGAAAAACGAGTAATACCCATTAGATCGATTTTTTAAATGGTTTCCATAAAAAGAATAAGATAAGTGAAGATGAATTAGAAGTCCATACCTAACTTTGACGGTTTAAGATAATAACTAAGTAATTAGAAATAATCAAAGTAGTGACATTAATTTCTCTAAGATTTAAATATGTTTCGTTACCTTTAAGTATTACTTTCATTATAGCATATTGTTTTAGTCGTATAAATCAAATGGAGTATATGTTATTTATTATGTCAGAAGTATTGCTAAAGTTATCATCCTGAATTATTTAAATTCAAATTTTAAAAGTTTAATAAGATGGTAAAACTAAATTTTATTTTAAATAATGTTGACTAAATAGAGTGTTTTATCTATCCGATGATCAACTAATCTTATAGCAACAAACAAAGAAAAATTATCTTAAGAAAATTACTATAATTATTTAGAAGATGCATATTAAAATTTTCCACTTATAAATAAATGATATTATAATAATATTGTAAGAAAAAAAAATTATTGAAGAAAAAACAAAAAGAAAAGGAAGAGATGATATGAAAAAGAAGGAGATAAAAAAGAGAAAAAACATAAAGCAAGCGTGATGGAGAGAAGAGCACCACGTGTTGGACGGGAGAACTCGGTTATGAGGCAAATACGCGGGCTACCTCTAAAACGTGTCCTCTTCACTAATGACGTACCAAACCAATTTCATTTTTCACTTCTCTAACTAAAACAACAAAAACAAATAAAGTTAGACGACATAATGGTCCAATCGGAGATTAGCGAGACAATACATACCCAAATGTCCTTTTCATCTTTTTACGTGTTATTTTCTGCTTATTTTATCAATCTTCTAAGACTTTGTTTTTTTTCCTTTTTGAAATGTCTAAATACACATAATTATAATGTAGAGTTTTGTTGTTACACGAGGCCATATATATCATGATTATACAAAGCTCGTCTGGTGAGGATGTTCTTCCTTTCGAGTTTTATATGCTTCTTTTCTATTAAACTATTAGGTGGAGTTTCTAGAAAATTTATCTGCGAAGCATGTTTTTTCGTTAAATAATATATAAGATATTCACTTATACATATGTGGTCACATATAATACCCACAAATTCAAGACTCTTCTAATTCTAGTAGTCTCGTATTAATTTAGTATGACTCGAGTCACTAATATAATAGAGTTAGACAAGTAAGTCCATATTAGTACAGCAATAATTGTGCTCCTGACTTTGTAAGGCACTATACACATATCATAAATTTCAATCTACAAAATGGTGACATAAATAATACTCCTATTTTAACAAATAAAAATAAATAAAGACATATAGAAGAGACAAAACAACATAATTCAACCATTGTCTTCTGAAAAATATAACTCGTTTTAGGAAGATAGTAGTTTTGAAATTTTTAGTTTACTTAACAAAATAATAATTTTATGTTGAGATAAAAATCAAAATAGACCTAAAAAATTGTTTGTTCCAAAAATAGCAATCAAAGAAAAAAATGATCAAAATAGACAGGATGTAAATATATATTTATACATTTGAGTTAATTAATCTAAACTTAGGGTTTAGAGTTATGGGGCGGGAGGTTTGAAGTTGAGGTTTAAAAATTAAAAAATTAAAAAATTAAAAAAATACTAAAATTTTTAAAATAAAAAAAAATATATTTTGGTCATTTTTTCTTTTAAAATCTATTTTTGTGATAAAAACTTCACAAGGGCTATTTGAGAGATTTGCCCTTTTATGTTTTCAATGTAATTTATACTTTTTATTTATTTTTCTCATATTAATAAAACAATAACTATTATATAATATTTTTTTTATTATAAAATATATATTAAAATTGTTTTATTTTTGGTACTGTAACTTTATTTTTAAAATATGTGAAACTCCACTACAATATTTGTGGAATGAAATGAGTGTTGGTTACTATATGCTGCCAACTAATATTTGCGCACATTTATATCAACATAATTGGAAGAAGCTGATGACAAAAGAACAAAACATTAACTCTGTTTGCGTGTTGACCCAATCGAAAAAGGAGTGGTCGAACATCTCTAAAGAACTAGTCGACCAGAGTCTTAAGTAAAAAAAAAGTAACACTATAAGTTCAGACAATTCAAAGTTAATATCTTAGAGACCAAGTTATATGATGTAACACATCGACTTTAATAAATTGCGTGCGCAGAGTATTAGTGCTCAAATAACTATTTTGTTCATTTCTGTAAGTTGTGATTTTTTATGTAACTGGTTTCAAGGGTAATTAGACGATTGATGGACTATTAAGTAGTGGTCCTAGTAGACTGATGTTTTTGTTGTATTCGAGTAAATATAGAACGACCACAAGGAGTTGTCATGTTGTGTTGTGTATTGCATTTGCTATTTTTGTTTTAGGTTTTCAGAAGTGCGAAATGATATGAGTAAAATTTAGATGAGAGCATGTAAATTTTATTTTTTTATTGCTTGTGTACGTAGATGTAAATTATATAACCCGGTTCAGTTGTAAACACTGGAGTGAAGCCAAATAATACTCTGATACTTGTATTACTCGTCTTTTTAATGTTAACACCACTAGACCAGTAGATCGTATCATTATCATATGATGCAAAGTGTTAAGATACCACGTGGAGATGAATAGGCCAAGTTGGAGTCCTCAAACAAAGAAGAACTTCTTCAGCCAAGTTGATGATTGTAATCAATGAAACATCGTTTTGCCAATAAATGCATATAAATACTTTGTTATTTATAGAAAATTTCCCATTTATTTATCCATTTCTGCAGACTACTATAGAATATGTTTGCACACTAATCTCAGGTGAGAAAACATATGCCTTAAGGCTTTTTCACGACCAATGTATGAATTTTCAAGTTGCCAGAGATTGATGAAACAGAGTTAGAAACAGAAGAAACAGACAAAGGGAGTTAAGAACTGAAGTGGATGATGCATATGTCTTAAGTGTGAAAGGTCTCAACTTTGAACATTAACACATTACTCTTGTCTTTTATGTTTGTTCCCAACATACCCTTTCTCTCATTACACACTCACTCCATTCCTCTTCCTCTCACTTATTCAACACGTGGCCACCCATACGGGACCCACCATTCCCCTCCCGGTTTATATAAACCCTTAACACTTCACCGCTCTCAAACCAACTCTCTCATCTCTCTTCTCCACTTCAACAAGAAAAAGCAAAAAAAAAACAGAGCCTTTTACAAATTTCAAAACCGAACTTTCACTTTCACTTTCAAGACCAATACTAACAACGCATACTTTAATAATGGCTTCTTTCACGGCGAATACGGCGGTTTCTCGGAGATGGGTCGGTGGTAAACATACTCAGCCGCCTTTATCTTCTTCTCAAAACTCCGACTTGAGTTACTCTTGCTCCATACCCATGACAAGTCGTGTCCAACGAAAGCTCAATGTTTCTTCTGCGCTTCACACTTCTCCTTCTCTCCATTTCCCAAAACAATCCTCCAACAACTCTCCCGCCGTTGTTGTTAATCCCAAAACCAAAGAAACAGACACTAAACAGATGAACTTGTTCCAGAGAGCGGCGGCTGCGGCGTTGGACGCGGCGGAGGGTTTCCTCGTGAGCCATGAGAGACAACATCCGCTTCCTAAAACGGCCGACCCTAGCGTTCAAATCGCCGGGAACTTCGCTCCGGTGAATGAACAGCCCGTCCGGCGTAACCTCCCGGTGGTCGGAAAAATACCTGATTCCATCAAAGGAGTGTACGTCCGTAACGGAGCTAACCCTCTTCACGAGCCGGTGACTGGTCACCACTTCTTCGACGGAGACGGGATGGTTCACGCCGTGAAATTCGAGGACGGTTCAGCTAGCTACGCTTGCCGGTTTACTCAGACTAACCGGTTTATTCAAGAACGTCAATTGGGTCGACCGGTTTTCCCCAAAGCCATCGGGGAGCTTCACGGTCACACCGGTATCGCTCGACTCATGCTATTCTACGCCAGAGCTGCAGCCGGTTTAGTCGACCCGGCTCACGGAACCGGAGTAGCTAACGCCGGTTTAGTCTATTTCAATAACCGGTTATTGGCCATGTCGGAGGACGATTTGCCTTACCAAGTCCGGATCACTCCAGGTGGAGACTTGAAAACCGTTGGCCGTTACGATTTCGAGGGGCAGTTAGAATCCACAATGATCGCCCACCCGAAAGTCGACCCGGAATCCGGCGAGCTATTCGCTTTAAGCTACGACGTCGTTTCGAAGCCTTACCTTAAATACTTCCGCTTCTCGCCGGACGGAGAAAAATCACCGGAAGTCGAGATACACCTTGACCAGCCGACGATGATGCACGACTTCGCGATAACAGAGAACTTCGTCGTGATACCTGACCAGCAAGTCGTGTTCAAGCTTCAGGAGATGATCCGCGGCGGCTCTCCGGTCATCTACGACAAGGAGAAGGTCGCAAGATTCGGACTTTTAGACAAATACGCGGCGGACTCGTCGGAGATCAAGTGGATTGAGGCTCCGAATTGCTTCTGCTTCCATCTCTGGAACGCTTGGGAGGAGCCAGAAACAGAGGAGGTCGTCGTGATCGGGTCGTGCATGACTCCGCCGGACTCAATTTTCAACGAGTCCGACGAGAATCTCAAGAGCGTCCTCTCCGAGATTCGCCTGAACCTCAAAACCGGAGAATCCACTCGCCGTCCGATCATCTCCGACGGAGAGCAGCAAGTCAACCTTGAAGCAGGGATGGTGAACCGGAACATGCTCGGCCGTAAAACCAAGTTCGCTTACCTCGCTTTAGCCGAGCCGTGGCCTAAAGTCTCCGGCTTTGCGAAAATTGATCTCTCTAACGGTGACGTCGAGAAACATCTCTACGGAGATAACCGTTACGGTGGAGAGCCTCTGTTTCTCCCAGGAGAGGGAGGAACAGAGGACGATGGTTACATCCTCTGTTTCGTTCACGATGAGATGACGTGGAAGTCAGAGTTACAGATAGTTAACGCCGTTAGTTTGGAGGTTGAAGCGACGGTTAAACTTCCGTCAAGGGTTCCGTACGGGTTTCACGGCACATTCATCGGAGCCAATGACTTGGCGAAGCAGGTGTAAATATAAACATAATACGTGAGATGATGAAGAAGCTTCTAGAAGATAAAAAGAGAGAGAGAGAGAGAGAGAGGGATTTACCAGTGGGATGCTCTGCATATACGTCCCCGGAATCTTCTCCTCTTGTGTGCTTTTTTTTTGGGGTTTGCTCTGTTTTTTTTAATCTCTTGGGGTGTGATTTGCTAGTTCCCTTTTTTATGGGGGTCAATCTAGAAATCTGAAAGATTTTGAGGGACCAGTTTGTAGCTTTTGGGCTGTAGGGTAGCCTAGCCGTTCGAGCTCAGCTGGTTTCTGTTATTCTTTCACTTGTTGTTGTTGATAATCAGAAGCATATAGTTAAATATTAAACACACTATACTGTTAAATACTCTTTTGCATATATGTTTTTAATTGCATTCCTTTTTACCAATGTTCTAAAAATTGGTATATGCGGCGCCTAAGCCCATGTTTAGTCGGCAAATCGGGCATAAGCGAAACGACTTTTTTTTAAATTGATTTTCTGAAAAATCGGTCTAGGCGTCAAAAAATCGGTATAGACGCCCGCCTAAGCAAAAGTTCTTTATAAAACGACTAGCCACTGCCTAGCGATTGAACATTGGTTTTTACATATGGAAACGTTTTCTGGTTTGTGCCATTAGCTTTCATCAAGTGATATTTGTTGGTAAAAATATATTTTCAGTGATTATATTTATAAAAATGTACCAATGAGAGAGAGACAAGACTCAAGTAAAGTTTTGGACGTTATAACAAAAGTTAATTGCCAAATCACACGCCGTATAAGTTTAGTTAGTCAATTTTTTTGGTATTTGCATGGAAGAGAATCTCCAATTCAATCAATTTTTGGAAATAGAAACCAACGAGTGCAGTTAACCCACGTCAAAAAGAGTCGGTATGTAATTTGAATATGACTTAAATTGTTTTTAGTTTGGGCAAACGAATATGACTTATTGTTATTTACTTACTTGAAGATTAAAGGCATGTAGTAACCGGTCGTTGTCATAAACCTATACTAAAAAACGTAATGTTATATTGGTATGTAGAGCCGTAAACATTGGATATGTAAATCTGAGTGCCTGAGACCTGAGTGGTGGGTGGTAACACAGTGGAGAGACCAATCAAAACTAGTGGAATTGTGACGAAATTAACGGCATTATTCTTATATGATATATTTTAAGTAATAACGCATGTGTTACTTTTTATTAGAGAGATTTAAAATGTAATACTTTATCTGATAAGGTGATCTATATGATTGTTTAGAGAAAATAAATTCAAACCAAAGAAAGCAGAGTCAACTGTTCGTAACAGTGTTTCGGTGTATTGGGATTAAGACATTGTCAAAGTAATTGGTAGACAATGATTTTACAATTTGTTATCATTTAACAACTTTTGTTTAGGAAGATTAACCTTAAATCCTTAATTAGGTTGCTTGCACGGATTTAAGTTTTTTTTTTGTGTGTGTGTTTTACGTACACGTTAGTCATTGTATTGATCTACCTAGATAAATTGGTACTTTTCTAAATTTGGCTGGTGGTGAAAGTGTTTACGGGTATACTTTATTTAAGCACAACATCCAAATATAACAGCCCTTAAAATGTTATTCTAGGTTTATATTATCCCCCACCCCATAGTGGTTGATGAAAGTGTGAAGATATAAAATTGGGCATATATGTGTACATAAAGTATAGGGTGAGGGATATAGCAAAGTGAAAATGGTGTGCGAAAGAATCACAAGCTCAACATTCCATTAGTTAATGTTATAGGGATCAAAAGCACATAGGTTCACTTTCTCTTTCACATTTACACGAAAATATCTCAAACACCAATAGTATTAAGACATAGATCATACATGATACTGGAAAATGTCAAAAAGAATTATTAATGTGTGGCCAACTTGGTGATATCTTCACATGGTGGTTTTTTAATTTGTTTGATTGTTCACGTTCTCATCCAAAATTATAGAAACCCACTAATAATATTCTTGTTGGAATCTAAATATAGTATATACACAAATATATATATATATATATATATATATATAAAATCATATATATGTAATCAATTGTCTAGCTTTGTAATTTTTGAACCACTTCGCATAAAATAAACTCAGTACCATTCAAAAATTCAAGAAGATTTTAAAAGAACATTTAGTTATCTAGTCATTTAGAATTATATATGTACCACCTAGAAAATATAATATCTAGTTATCTACCTATATTTAAATATACGAAATAGAACTAGTTCACCAATATAATTTTTATTCAATATTACTAAGTACACAGGTGTATAACTGTATATATATACAGAGACTCTTCCTATGTAGAGAGCATCCTCCAGTGTGTTATACTCTTTGAAGTTTAACTAGAACTCTTAAATTTTAAATTATTGTAAGAGAATAAATAACAGTTATGAAAGTTCACTGGATGCAAAAACGTATTCGAGAAAACTTCATTGGATACGGTGGGTGGGTTATGCCTTCACTCAAGAAAAAGAAAATGATACGGTGGGTTCCAGTGGAATTATAATACTTAAACCGTTCACTTCTGCCGTCCACGTATCAATACCTTTTAATGTTTATAATAACCAAAAAAAAACTATATGCGATGGAATATATTGAAGCCAACGATCAAATGTTCACTATTTACCCAAAGTAGAAGGTGACTTTTCTCCCAACCAATTCTAGCCTAACTACTTTCCTTTAGTGGAAGGTTGGCACTTATGTTTTGATATTTTTTTGCAGTAACTACTTACTCCTACCTTATTTGGACCGCAAAATCCGGCATTGTGATTCGCTGAAACTATAAGTTAACATGTACATGTGCTATTTTTTTGTTTTCTTATAGTTATGCATACTCTTTTTTTTTTTTGAGAACTATTATACATAAAATTATTCTATGAATTTTATTAACAAACGGCTCTTGGCGAATATAGAAAGTGTCATGCATGTGGTGGTATTGTCAGGTTCCATTTCGACAGATAACATAAGTGTGCATTTAAATGATTCCCATAACGGTATAGTTTGGTGACATGTATCTCGATACTCAGCAGACTCTGTGTAACTGTATCCTTCCCGTAATGATGGTCCAATAATGATTCTGCAACTCTCTTTAATTATTCGAAGGTAAGATAAAATTTAGCTAGAAAATTAAATGTAGAAATATTTCTTGGAAACAAATTTATGATTGAAATCTAAAATGAAAATAGTACCAAAACTGCAGTTATGCATTTGTATGATTGATAATCAGAAATGAAAAGAGTCGCAAAACTGCTATACCGTTTTAATTTTCGTACCAATTATCACTTATAGTAGCATGGTTTTTCATTATTGATAACGCTAGCTGCTAGTACTAGCTAGCTAAAAATAATGCTCGAAGTCTATAAGGAGTGAGTCCATGGTTTATATACATTACATACTTAGCAGGTGGTGGCCATAACATATAAAACTGGATATCTCTTTGTGATTAGTATTCTGCCTTAGTTGTTCACTCTTGTGAATTGTCGATTGAGTAGTTTGCGGCGCTTTATTGTACAAGTTCTAGCTCTTTTTGCCGAAATTAGTGTAAACTTTGCGTAAGAAAAATTTAAATTATTGTCAAATCAAATGATTAGGTCAACGAAATGTCCAAGGATATTCTCATCGACAGTATGTGTTGTGTTATAAACATATGTCGGCATAAATAATAATACTACATCTTTATATGCGAGCAAACCACGTGGCAAATGGTAGTTATGAACTTACGACCAACCATCGAACCAAAACTACCAAAATGATAGCAAAGTATACTGATTTTTCCAAAGATACAAAAATAATAATTGCTAAAGAGTGGCAAGAAGTATTGAGGGGACCCCTGTGCTTTCAACTATTTGAAATTTAATAATCAAAGAATATACAGGATTCTAGCAAGCTGTTGTTTATTGAGCTTTTAGAGCATCATTATCCATGGAACTCCATTTCAGGTTCTTATTTTTATTTTTTTGCTAATTAAAAAAAATAAAATAAAAATAAAAACGAACCAATTACGGGTCGCCACGTGTCAGTGAGGTCCGTGAACAGTGTAAGAAACCCTCCAAAAACGGTTCTTATTTAATAGTTTTAAGAAGCGGTTCTTGTATTGTTCACGGGCCCCACATGTCAGTGGGGCCTGCGAACAGTGCAAGAACCCCCTTCAGAAACCAGGGATAATGATGCTCTTACATTTGTTACTATATTGGGAAATAAAAAAAATACATGATTCATTAAAGGAATATATATTATACATTCACATCACTGGAGGGATATATATACACAACATTTACATGTATTTGTATTTACTTTTTTTCTTGCGAAAAATTGTTTGTGTATTTACTTTTGCAATTGTAAGTATAAGTTTGTAAGTGTTTAAAAAAGTGTATAAGTTTGTAGATTCGTTTAAGCAAAAAGTTTGTAAACTACAACTATGCATGGAGTGTATAATAAATACATACATGTCTATTAACACTTCACCATTTTTTAAATTTGGAGTCCCTCTCAAAAGCTAAATTCCAACGAGTATCTGGCCATGCAAAACCGAGTCATCTAAATGTTCACTACTGCTGCAGTTCTCTTCGATCCAAGTAAGAACTTTTTTTGTAACATATCAAAGTAAGAACTAATTAATTAGAAGCCCTAAAATTAGAATAAATGAAAGAGATAATTGCTTGATATTGTCTAGGGCACGTGTTCCCACATTGTACGTCGGGCATAAGATCGTTGTTGTGGATAAAAGAGAAAAATGTCCATTGCAACAAAAATAGAAAATAAATTTCAAATTAATTATTTTCCTTTTAAATGTAAGAGTTTGGGGAGAGTGACGAACAAGATGATGTATACCACTATATTCGTGCCTCATATATTCTATAAAAGATAAACGTCAATAATGCACGCCACATTACTTATACTTCCAAAACTTCAGCATATATATATATTCCCACACTATCCTAACTAACTAGAAACTACCATATATTAGTTTCATGGATCGAATTACATAGATTTAAAATTTACTTGGATATCATCAACATTTGTTATAAACTAATCGATTCATTTGAATATGTGATGCTACATTTATTTATAAATTTTAAAGTATTAAAGCTTCCCATAAAGACACCAACAGCATTAAAACAGCTGGGGGATTTTGTGTTGTCTGGAGGTCGACCTTTCAGCGTTAAGATAGGCCAATCATGTTTTTCCTTTGTGATAGTATTATTTAATAATGTTAGTATACTATTGTACAAACTTCTTTTTTTATAGACGGAATTAAGTACAATTTTTTTGAGTATTTTAAGCATTATTGTATACTTAAAATCCGTCATAATCTTTGAATGTTCACGTAATAAGTTCACTGTCATTTTTATTTCAAAATAGAATAACTTTATAATACAGTTAATTTTTCTTTCAATGATATTTTATTTTAAATTAAAAAATAAAGTAACGAAAAAATAAATGAATTATTTTATTTATAGTTTAAATCTATTGTTATTTTATTTATAGTTTAAATCTATTTTATTTTATTATATAGTGAAAGTAAAGTAGAATTTTAGTTTATGCATGGTGAAAACAGTGTTTTGAATGATCTTAGTTTATTTCATGAATACTTGTACAATAACAATAAAAAAAGTTAAAAAAAAATATTGAAACAATTATGAATTCCATTAGATTTCTTTTTACTATAAACTACATTCTAAAATAAAAATATAATGAGGCTGGAAATACTCTAAGGTATTACCGCTATATTTTTAATTGGTTGTTTCTATACATTTAGCCTTGTTTTTTTACTATAATTTTTAGATTTTTGTTTTCTTGTATATAATTTTACTAAGTGCAAATATATGATTTTATCGAACTCATAATAAATAATATATAACGCAGAAATTATTCTTTGATTTTTTTAGCTCGATTTGGTTCTTTACATAGAAAAATACAGTTAGTTGGTGGCGCATCTATGATTTGGACAAACAATGTTGACTAATAAATTTGCTCCACTTAGTTAATTTTAGGCTTGTCTCTTAAGCAACTAGAACATCCGAATTTCTACAGAAGTCATAAGTATTAGTTAGGGTTTCGGCTTAAAACACACACAAAAATAGATAAACATGAATGTGATTTAATCTTGAACTAGGTGACCGGCCCGCACCCTGTGCGGGCATAAACAGATTCAAATTATGGATTAAGTAGTACAAAATTTTAGCAGTAACAGATTTTATATCATAAGACCACCGTCTTTGGAGAAAGCATCATGCACAGGAAAATGTTGGTACACGATATTTTACACAGACGAGATGGAACAAAGTAACTTCAGTATCAAGAGGTAGTCGTTCCGGTATGCATAATTACAACATCCCAAAATAATTTGTGTGTTTAAGAAGATATTTTATTTTCCAAATTTGGAATTAATAGTGTATAGTTTTAGAAGTAACATATTTTATATTATCACTAATTACAATTGTATTGTATATGTGTTGTAAGTCTTTATTTTACGTAGAAATATTATTATGTTTTATTTTTTCGAAAAGTTAATGTAGACATATTAAAAGAAAATATAATAAAATTGAAAGTATTATCCATAAATTATATCAAGTATGAAGTACTTGATCAAATATGAAGTACTTGTCTCGATAATGAAAACAACTTCCATTAGAAACCTGCAAAAAATGTATTTAATTTTGTTAAGCAAGTGGACGTGTTACATAATTTGAAAGATTTATTCTTTTCTATTCTTTATTGAACAGAAAAAATATTAAAGTGACATACCATGATCGGAATAGTTGGAAAATTGATTGGCAATGAAATACTATCGATCTTCATACTCATCACTACCCATCTGGCAAATTCCAAAAAAATAAATAATTGTAACAGTTTATATATTTTAAAAAATTTATTGGAAAAAAAAATAGATAACAATTACGTGCCCTGCCTACGGAATATTCTGGAAAACTTGTTTGTAAACAACATTCAATGTTTTTGTCTCTGGCTTCCTTTCTTTACCAGTTATTAGGATTTTTAATTCAGATCTCGACTTAACTCTTGAAAGTGCAACGTAGAGCTGACCATGAGAGAACACTGGCCTAGGCAGAAACAAACCAACACTTTCTAGTGTTTGACCTTGACTTTTGTTGATATCATCGCGAAAGCCAATGTAACCGGAAACTGTCTTCGACACATTTTGAAGGGAAACTTTGTGTCAGGTGGTGTTACAAACATTCTAGGAATCCAAACCTTGTCTCCAACAAGATTGTTTCCGGTTATAATTCTACCTTCTATCACATGGGGAAGTAGCTGAGTAACAATTATCCTAGTACCATTGCATAATCCATCTGTAAAATCCATGTTACGGAGACACATAATAGGAGCACCAACCTTCAGCTTCAAATTATGTCTAGGCAGTCCAACCACTTTAACACTGTTCAAAAACTCTGCAGGATATACAACATTTTCTTCTACGTCAACATTGGATGGGATAATACTGTCAGAGCTAAGGTAAACCTTCTCTTCACCTGAAAGCATATGTAAATCCTTTTCTTTAGTGACATGTAAAAAGTTAATGGAACATAAGAGTAAACACAAAAACATGTTACCTGGCAATTGTGAAAGCATGTAATCATTTATTTTATCCACTTCATCATTTGTGGGAGTGAAAATGGCTCGATGTCTATACAAATCTTTATCTCTTGAGGTTTGAAAAGCTTGTCCATAAACCTCTTTTGCCATTGTCTCAATAGGATCTTCTCCACTGTTTTTTATCAGCAAATCAGAAGGGATGTCAATCTCAACTTGACCGTCGTTAGGCAAATTTATTTTTCCATCTCCAAAATCCATTGTGAGAAAGATTGAAGCTCTTTTGTTGCATCATCAGTAAGATCAGCGAGCAATCTCATGTTTTTTGTTAGCTTCAAAACTTTGCAGTGCTCCCAAAGATATGAAGAATTCAGAGCCACCAAAACAGTCTCTTCTCTACCACCTCCAGGTATAACCGGTAAAATTTGTCTGAAGTCTCCACCGAAAACAATAACTTTACCCCCAAAAGATTTGTCTTCAGAAGAATGTGTGGGTGTAAAGACATCGATATTCACCTATATATATATATATATACAAAGTGAATGTTCTCAAATTAATGACGCCAAGATAATATTCATACAATAAATAATGAAAGCGTTTAAACGAAGATATTAAATTGATATTTTCATAAAATGATATTCATATGATATGATTATTCTTGCGCACGTTATTTATTTGTAATAATGAAACTAATTATTGCATGTATTAACTAATATTCTTGCGCAAGTAATTTATTTGTTATAAAGAAACTAATTATTACATGTATTAATTAATATTATTGCGCAAGTAATTTATTAACTAATTATGTAAGGCATTTGGAAAGTGATGTTAATGGGTCATTAAATTATGTTTTCCCTTGCAATTAGTATTCAATGGTAATTTCCTATTATAGTGGGATCGATGAATAGGGGTGGGCAAAAAACCCAAACCGAACCAAACCGAACCGACCCAACCGAAGTGAAACCGACCCAAACCAAATCATATTCTTTACATAACTCATTTGGTTCATGTTTTACTCAACCCAAATGGTTTGGTTTGGTTTGATTTTAAACGAACCAAACCAACAACCCAATATATTTTTATCTAATAATAAATAATATATATATATAGTAAAAAAATAGGTAAAGACTTAAAGTTCTATTTTTCTTTATTTTCTTTACTTCCAATTTTTTAAAATTTCTACATATGATACAAATAATACTTATATATATTCTTAAAACATTGAACGAAAAGAAGAAATACCTCATCTAGAGTAACTGGGATCGAAGAAGAAACTTGCTAATGAGTGCTCAGAACTAATGAGTACTCAGAATTAATAATACTATTATATATAGCCAGAGAAGATAAACAGCTCAAAATACCCAATTATGTCTCCAATGGCCGGAGAAGTTCTTGCTATACCAATATCTTCTGTTGCATTTGAGTGTGCTTTTAGCACTGGAAATCGTATTTTAGATCAATATCGAAGTTGTTTGACTCCTGATATGGTTGAAGCGTTGGTTTTGACCCAAGACTGGTTACGTGCATCACTTCGTCAGAAGCAATGAAGACTCTTGAAAGTCTAGAGGAAGAAAACGAATTCATGGATTCAGTTTTTTTAAAATCATATTGAGTAATGTCTCACAATCTCATGTATAAGATCTAATATCTATTTTCTTAATTTGAATTTGTTAGAGTTTCACCCTCCATCTCGGAATGAAAGTGAGCTTCATTCGTCTCTGTAAGCGTAAAACGGTGAGCTTTGCGAAGGTTATATTTGTTTTATATAATGCTATGATGGCTCTATATAAGAGATGATTATTGGTTTGAACGATTAATTTATATTTAAATTATTGTGTTGTTGCAGATTATTCTTAGTGGCATGACAGAGACGTCTGGATTTTTCATCTATTTTACAGTTAAATTGAGTTTTGATCTATATTTGGCTTTACTGAAAATTTGTTTTCAGTTAGGGCATATTTTATAGGAGAGATAAATTTAAGATTTATATTTTTTGGCTTTTGAATTCATTGTTTTAGTAATTTGTTTTTGAAAAACTGTATTTCAGCTAACAAATTTATATTTTATAATCCAACTTTTTATTAAGTTGATTATTCTTAATCAAATTGGTACCAACATATTTTATTACCAAATCTAAATACACCAAACCGAACCCAAACCAAACCATAATAACATAAACCAATCCGAATTAAACTAAACCCAAACCGAACCCAACTAAAATTACTTTGGTTTTGATTGGGTGGAGTTTTATAAAATCCAAATTAACCAAACCAAACCGAAGCTAAACCGAACCCAAAATTAAACCGATATGCCCACCCGTATCGATGAATTAAAAAAATGAAAAAGAAATTCTAAAAAATCGACCAATCAAATGTCACAAATTCTTCTGAGAAGCGTATGAGTGATAGATGGCAAAATGACTTCTTTTTTTAATATATAGGGAGATTTTGTACAATAATCTTTGGAAAAAAGAGAAACATGTTCAAGGAGTGACAAGGAAATAATCTCTAATGGTTCGCCTTTTGACAGAGGAAGGAAGGTTTAGGACTGATGATGGACTGTTGACCGAGGCTTCTGGTGTGTTCTCGCACATTTTATCTTCTTCTAATGATGATAATGACAATGTTGATGATGATGATGACGATAAAGACGTTTTCTTAGTCTGAGCCTCTGGAGTTCTGATGATACGCATAGAATCATTATCTGATGAATGCTTTTGGGGATTCTCAGGTTCCATGTTCGTCTCAGTATTTGACAATGCGGTTACTCTGCGTTTAACTCTAGAAGCAGATGATTTTGCGTTTGCATTTGAGCAGCGGTTGTTCTCTTTATTCCACAGTCGTATCTAAGTATGAACATACGTGAAAGTCAGTAATGGGATAAAAGGCAAAGACAATACATTAAGAATCATTAGCTTTTGTTTTTCTAATACAAACATGTGATGAAATGTTTTTATTACCGTGAAGTCATCTGAAGCTGTAACTACCTTCCCGATCTCTGATGAAGACCTGTATAAGAGATTTAGTTATTACCATCGAATCTACTTGTCGGAAAGTTGGATTCAACGAGAAATAGAAAAAGGCTCGGTGAAGTGGACTTACCAATCTACAGCAGTTACTTCATTGTCATGGCCTTTCAAGACAGTAGGATCTTCGTGAGGCTTATTCACCTGAAAATTGTAGCGGTTCTTTAAGCATTGATACTCTTGAATCATTGATCTATAAAAGCTGTTTCTTCAATAGCCAATGGTTTAGTTGATTCTTGCTGTGTAGTCTTCAGTGTGGGGAGAGGTTTCTTGGGAGCAGAAATGGAAGCAAAGATCGAAGACATTCCAGGAGGTAGAATCTCTATGGGAGGCTTTTTAGATGCATCAGACAAACTCGTGAGCTTTGGATCCTCAAGAGAAGCCAAAAACGCACTTGCAGCATCAGTTTTAGATGATGGAGCTTGCTCAACTTCCTTCTGCAGCGTTTTATTCCTGGACCAAGTTCTTTAGACTTGGACGACCATGTGCCTGTGTGATAGAGTCAGAAACAATAAAATGTTCATAAGAAAGCAAACTGCAGAGAAAGAGAGAGAGGTAAAAAATTGGTGAAACTGAAATCTTACATGGGCATGAAGAACAGCTTCTGCGAGCATCCCTGTGTCTTGCCACGCCTTCTCCATGAGCGCATTGTCTCCCAGAACTGCAGCAGAAAATGATGATTCTCTCCCGAGGCCTATGGAGATCAGATTGTTTATCAGACCCTGCAACAAAGTTTAAACAGTTTTTCAATTTAGGGACCTGAAAGATAACCACATACTATGTCTACAGTTATGTAGATCATTTTAGTGAACAACACAAGGGGTTGTTAGATCTCTGTAGGTATCCTTAAATACCAGAAAGCAAATTAGAAGCCAAAGAGTAGTAGTGGACATACACTTAAGCGTGTCAATTCTCCATGGTTAGCTAGGCGTAACGAAAGGCCTCGCAACTCATGACCCTGTAAAGCGCCTTTGACCGAACCTGCAGTGGCCAGTCTTTTGAGAGCTTCACGAGCAATGTCGGAGTTCCCAGTAGCATCTGCAGCATCTATAAGGTCAAGAAACTCCTTTGCAAATTTCACTATTCCCTCCACCGCTTCAACGTCTTCTTTCTTCTCAGCTGTTAAAGAGAATGTCATTTAGATCAAGTCCTAAACCGTCATGTCCAATGTCCCTGCTATTACTCATTGTGAGAAGGCAATGAAGAGCCCTCTTTAGATCATTCCTCTGCATCGCTAGATCAAACTCCAGCCTAAGAACGCATAAAGATAAAGAGTAGTTATTTCTCCTTTTTGGCTGAGCTGCTAACCCAAGGTAAAGGTTCGCAAAGTGAAAATAATCGATGATATCACTTTGGTGTGAACACTGAGAATAGTAGGAACAAGTTGAAGGAACTTGCTGCACCACACATAATATGTTTTTTTTACCTCTTCGATATTCCAGGCAAATGAAGTGCTTCTGTAGCATATCCCATCCCTAACATAAACTGTGCAAGATTCACCTATATATATATATACAAAGTGAATGTTTTCAGATTAATGACGCCAATATAATATTCATACAATAAATAATGAAAGCGTTTAAAGGAAGATATTAAATTGGTATTTTCATAAAATGACATTCATATGATATGATTATTCTTGCGCACGTCATTTATTTGTAATAAAGAAACTAATTATTACATGTATTAATTAATATTCTTGCGCAAGTAATTTATTGGTTATAAGAAAACTAATTATTACATGTATTAATTAATATTCTTGCGCAAGTAATTTATTAACTAATTATGTAAGGCATTTGGAAAGTGATGTTAATGGGTCATTAAATTATGTTTTCCCTTACAATTAGTATTCAATGATACTTTCCTATTATAGTGGGAGCTATGAATTAAAAAAATGATTAAGAAATTCCAAAAAATCAACCAATCAAATGTCTCAAATTCTTCTGAGAAGCTCTGTATGAGTGACACGTGGCAAATGTACTTCGCTTTTAATATATAGAGATATGCAGAAGATATGCTATGTTTCAAAAATATATATTGGACGTTTAAATATATATTACAATTAGATATTATTAACTAGCTTCCATATTTTTCAATATCGCAACAAAAGAATGTATGCAGACAAGCCACAATGGACGGCTTAAAGATGATATGAAAACTTCGCACATGATTGAAAGTCACCGAATGGATAACGGGACCAGTTTTCTTTCTTTGTTTCTCCATATTTTTTTTTGGGATTTAACGAACTAAAATCATTCAATCATCATCGTCATATTCCCTAAATAAATAAAAGGTCGCATTCAACCACGTCCTCATGGACGTATTAGAGGTTTTGAGGGCCGAGAAAGACACAACCACGTGACCGTCAACGTAACCACAAGCCCAGTCTCATAGGGCACTAACTGATTAAGAAGCAGAACATAACATTCTCTCCACATCTCTTTTATGATATGAAAACAATTCTTCTTACATGCCGCCAATATCAATCCGCCGCCATATTGGAACTGCTTCAGTGCACAAATAATTAATCTGCTTGAAATAACGTAACACAGAGAACATACTGAACAATCCTCTCTTATGAACAATTCGATACATAGTTTGCCAGCTTCAATTGTAACTTGTAATTTGTTATATCTCATACATTAAAAGTGTATATTCAGGTGAAGAC
>CAJHQQ010005160.1:0-19826 GCA_905132885.1 Moricandia moricandioides
TTGAAGGACTTGAGTCTTTTGATTCGTTCTTGCAAGGATTATATATTCCCATCAACCAAAGAGCATCCTAGGGATGCATCACATATGTTTTGCTGTGAACCAGGTGAGCCAACATATGCAAGGACCAAAGGAGCATCATTGGAGCATGGTGAACAGGATCTTGATGTATCTGAATGGATCACCAGAACAAGGAGTGTGGAGGGGGTGTAACAAGAGCACTGAAGTAGTAGGATACTGTGATGCGGATTGGGCTGGAGATAGAGCTGATAGGAAGTCAACCACTGGCTATTGCACTTTCATTGGTGGGAACCTGGTTACTTGGAAGAGCAAGAAGCAGAAGGTGGTCTCATGTTCAAGTGCTGAAGCTGAGTATAGGGCCATGTTGAAGCTGACTAATGAGCTAGTGTGGATCAAAGGGATCCTGAATCACTTGGAGATAGACCAGCCTACACCAATGACCATGCATTGTGACAATCAAGCAGCAATCCACATTGCCTCCAACTCGGTGTTTCATGAGAGAACCAAGCACATTGAGGGTTGACTGCCACAAGGTGAGGCAGATGATAGTTCAAGGGGTGATCTTACCTTGCTACACACGGAGTGAAGATCAGTTGGCAGATGTTTCACTAAGGCGCCAAGACAAAAGACACTTGAGTCCATTCATCACAGATTGGGGCTCAGTGATCTTACCAGGCTCAACTAGTTCCTCTTGTCATGGGGTCTTTACTCTTTTCCTTGCTGAGGTTTTATCCCTATGGAGGGTTTTTCTTTGGCAAGGTTTTTAATGAGGAAGATCTCATGACATCCAAGCTTGATCGGTTCCCTTGATCAAGCTTGAGGGGGAGTGTTGAACTGAATAAGTAATGAGGATACAAAGATTGGAGAAGGCTTAAGGAACAAAATGGAGTGTGTCCGTACAAGGCCGTACAAGGCCGTACAACCAGGCCGTACACCTTGGTTACCAAAAGGTGAAATGGATCGACCAAAGGTGAAAGGAGAAAGTTAACCTTGCCGGGCACGCTTACCTCTTGTCTAGGATCAACGAACCTTAAGGATAAGGAGAGCTCGTCCCTTGACAGACTGGCACAGCTGGAAAGGAGAGCATCTGGTCAAGATGCCAAAGGCATCAAGCATGTGAAGCCTCTCGTCCACAAGATTCAAACGGGACGCTCCTCCAGCCTTGACTTCACATGATCCCGTTGAAACCTTATCCTGTATCCGTTGCATTAAGCTTTATCCTTCTCTATATATTTGTAACACTTCCTCATTCATTAATCAAGCAAGTATTTTCGAGTCTCTCTCGGTTCTTATTCTCTCTAAGTGTTCTTGAGCTCCCAAATGGGTTCTTGAACAAATCGGCTCCTATTCTCTTACTTTCTCTCTTAATCTCTTCTAATCTCTTCAATCTACTCTACTCTACCTTTTCATACTCAGATTCTACTCATTCTTTCACCTTGGGTGTCAAGGGAAACCAGAGTAGTCTTCTTGCCCTTGAACAGAAAGGAATGCTTGTTGGTGAAGCCATCATGGATCACACGTCTATCAGATTGCCATGGTCTTCCAAGAAGTATGTGACCAGCTTGCATAGGCAACACATCACACAAGACTTCATCTTCATATCTCCCAATAGATAAGGGAATAAGAACTTGACTTGAGACCTTCATGGTGCCTTCTTCATTCAGCCATTGCAACCGGTAAGGCTTGGGATGCTTTTGAACCTTCAACCCCAACTTCTGGACCATTGTCTCACTCGCAGCATTCACACAACTTCCTCCATCTACAATGAGGCTGCACACTTTTCCTTGGACCAAACACCGGGTGTAGAAGAGGTTCTCACGCTGCTCTAGCTCCTCAGCCTTGTTTTGCAAGCTTAGAAGTCTTCTTGCTACTAAAAGCTTCACCTGGACTGGTCCTTCTTCAAGCTCTTCCTCAGTGTCTTCTTGGTCAGACTCGGTGTTGTCTTCTCCTGAGGTGTACTCTCCATCTTCCCGTAAGAACATGACTCTCTTGTTGGTACACTCATTGGCATACTGTCCTCTTCCTTGGCACTTGAAGCACTTGACATCACGAGCTCTGGAACTAGATGCCTCAACCTTGCCTTTGCCCTTGTCAAGAGCACTGATTGGTTTGGCCTCTTCTCTTGGATAGGACTTGTTGTCCTTCTGGAATGGTTTAGACTCCTTAGCATAAGGTGTCTTCTCTTCCTTGTTGTGGTGTAACCGGTTAGAGCCATACTGATTGCGTGAGTGTCCCCTCCTCTTGAGTTGTTGCTCAACAAGAATCGCCTTGTGTAGCATCTCTTCTAGCTCCACATAATGTTGCATCTCAACATTATCTTGTATCTCTCGGTTTAAGCCACAAAGGAACCTTGACATGGTTGCTTCTCTATCCTCTGATATGTTGGCCCTCAGCATGAGCAACTCCATCTCTTGGTAATACTCCTCCACTGATCTTGAGCCTTGGGTAAGCTTCCTCAGCCGGTGGTGTAAGTCTCTAAGGTAATGGCTTGGAACAAATCTCTTGCGCATGATTGACTTCATCTCTGTCCAAGTTTCAACCGGTTCCTCTCCATTCCTTCTACGAGTTGTGAGGTATTGATCCCACCAACTCAAAGCATAGTCATAGAATTCAGTGGCAGCAATCTGAATCTTCTTGTGGTTGGTGTATTGCTTGCACTGAAAGACTAGCTCAATCTTCTTCTCCCACTCAAGATATGCATCCGGATCAGCCTTGCCATGGAATGGGGGTATTTTGATCTTCAAACCAGCAAGATCATCTCCTTGGTTCTCTCTTCTCTCTTGGGCACGCCTAGGTCTTCTTGAGGATGAGCTGAGGTGATCATACTCGTCATCAGTCTCCTCATAACCATCATGCTCTTGGCGAGTTGTTTGGCGATTTGCTTGATGTGCGGCTTGTGGTCTCTCTTCTCTCCTAGTCTCTTGGTTTGGTAAGTGACTAGTGGCTCTCCTGATGTCTTCTCTCAACTCCCTTCTGATGTCACTGAGGCTGGTCCTCATCATCTCGGTCATGGTTGCAATCATGTTTTGATTGAGTTGAGCCGACATGGCTTCCATGAGTAGTTTGTTCTTCCGGACAAGTTCAGCTTCTTCTTCAGACTCGGACACCATGGTACCTGCTTAAAGACAAGCAAGACAACCAGTAAATAGTTCTAGGGAAGAAGACAAGCAAAAAGGAAAAAGAAATCGAGTAAAAAGGACAAGAACACAAGCTTACAATGCAAGACAAAAGTGAAAAGGAAATCGGCTAAGAAAAGGAAATCGATTCAAGCAAAATGGAAAAGCTTCTAAACCTTTTCCTAAACTCTTCTAAGCTTTCCTAGCAACCTAATAAGCTTCTTTTACTCGTGTTCTAGGTGATAAACAACTTAGACACAAGAACAAGGTGATCGACAAAGAAGATGCATGCGGCTAGGGTTACTCTCTCTCTAGGGCTTCCGAAAAAACCAAAAAAAGGAAAGTCTAAGAATGCTTGTCTAATCTATTATGAATCTCGAGCAGCCCTAAACAAAGTAGTCTAATGCTTATTCAAGATGTTATGGATGCTACACGGATGCAATAATCAAAAGCAAACAAGAAAACAAACAAGAAACAAAAACAAAGAGGATAGCGAGTACTTCCCAACCAAAGTTGCTCTGATACCACTTGATGCGTCCCTAGGATGCTCTTTGGTTGATGGGAATGGATAGATCCTTGCAAGAACGAATCAGAGACTCAAGTTCTTCAAGGCGTGTGGATTGAATGGTGACACAAGAGGGATGAATGATCTCTTGGTACTCCTAGATGAATGATTTGGATATGACACACCAAACTAAACACCCTTAGACTCTGGATATGACACACCAGAACTCGGCACACTTCTTTTAGAGAGAGAGAGCCGTCAAAGATGAATAATACTTGTATTGAAAAGGTTGGATGGTTACAATAGGGTGTAGAGAACCCTTTAAATAGGAAACCAGAGACATGCCTCTAGGGTTTCGACAATGAATCCAAAAAAAAAAGAACTAAAACTATAGTTTATAAGTTTAAATGAAATAAAAATGCAACTTCTATTAGTCTTGGACCGAGTATAGAACTTAGGTGATTTGTAGACAAGTTGTGGCCTCGTTAAAAACCTTCCTCCTGGAAAACCTCGTGGGACAAAACCAAAAGCAAGGAAAAGAGCACGCACACTGATGCGTCCCTAGGATGCTCTTTGGTTGATGGGAATGGATAATCCTTGCAAGAACGAATCAAAAGACTCAAGTCCTTCAAAGCGTGTGGATTGGATGGTGACACAAGAGGGATGGATGATCTCTTGATACTCCTAGATGAATGGTTTGGATATTACACACCAAACTAGACACCCTTAGGCTCTGGATATGACACACCAGACTCGGCACACTTCTTTTAGAGAGAGAGAGAGCCGCAAAGATGAATGTAACTTGTATAGAAAAGATTGGATGATTACATAAGGGTGTAGAGAACCCTTTAAATAAGAAAACCAGAGACATGCCTCTAGGGTTTTCGACAATGAACCAAAAAAGGAAAGAAAGCAAACTATAGTTTATAAGTTAAAATGAAATAAAAATGCAACTTCTAATAGGCTTGGACCGAGTATAGTACTTAGGTGATTTGTAGACAAGTTGTGGCCTCGTTAAAAACCTTCCTCCTGGAAAACCTCGTGGGACAAAACCAAAAGCAAGGAAAAGAGCACGCACCCCATGTCTGCCTAGACACTATCTCAGTTTGGTGTAGAGATGGCTTGAATGGTGATCAAGACATCTCGGATCAAACCTTGTCCAAGACCTTCTTGTTGTGGATGTGAAGTGAGTAATCCAACAACATTCTCCTTAAGCTTCTTGACTCTGGAACGAGTCATGGGACCTTCAGGAATGGTTAGAGCATCCTCATCAAATGGTTGATGCATTGTGGCTTCATGTTGCTCATCTAAGCTCTCCTCATTGTCCTCCTTAGTGATCCGGTCCATGATCACATCATCCCCTCCCTCTTGAAAAGGATTTGTCCTCAAATCAGGTCCATCTACAACAAAAGGAGCCAAGTCAGTGACATTGAAGCTATTTGATACATCGTACTTACCTTGGAGATCAAGCTTGTAGGCATTGTCATTGATCTTGTGGATGATCTCAAAGGGTCCATCAACCCTTGGCATCAGTTTGGACTTCCTCTCGTTGGAGAACCTATCCTTCCTTAGGTGCAACCAAACTTGGTCACCAACTTCAAAGGTTCTCACACGTCTCCCCTTGTTTGCTTGCTTCTCATACAGCTTGGTCTTCTGCTCAATGTTTAGTCTAGCCTTCTCATGAATCTGTTGAACCATCTCGGCTTTCTTCTTGCCATCCTGGTTTTGAACTTGGGACTTGGCATGCTTGCAAGTAGCACACCTTCCACATATCCTCTCCACATCTCTCTTCATGTGCGGCCAATAGAAGTGATCCTGTAAAACTTTTAAGGTCTTGGCAATCCCAAAGTGTCCCATTAGACTGCCCCCATGGGATTCCCTGACAAAAAGGTCTCTCAAAGAGCAATTAGGCACACACAATCTATTGTCAAAGAATAAGTAGCCTTCCTTTCTAAAGTAATGCCCTGAGGCAAACTTTGCACATGAAGCATAAGCTTCCTTGAAATCATGATCAGTATCATACATATCTTTTATCTGCTCAAATCCAAGTAACTTAGCATCTAGAGTGGTCAAGAGAACATACCTCCGAGATAGTGCATCAGCAACTACATTCTCCTTACCTTGTTTATACTTGATCACGTATGGGAAGGTTTCAATGAATTCAACCCACCTTGCGTGTGTCTTGCTAAGCTTACTCTGCCCTTTTAGATACTTGAGGGACTCATGATCAGTGTGAATGACAAACTCTTTGGGCCACAAGTAATGTTGCCATGTTTGTAATGCCCTCACCAAGGCATAGAGCTCTTTGTCATAGGTTGCATAGTTGAGTGTGGCTCCTCCAAGCTTCTCACTGAAGTATGCAATGGGTTTCCTATCCTGCATCAACACGGCACCAATACCAATTCCTAATGCATCACATTCTATTTCAAAGGTTTTAGCAAAGTCAGGAAGCATAAGAAGAGGTGATTGAGTAAGCTTCTCTTTTAGGCTCTGGAAAGCCTTCTCTTGTGCTTCTCCCCACTTGAAACCAACATCCTTCTTTATAACTTCAGTTAAGGGAGCTGCAATGGTGCTAAAGTCCTTGACAAATCTCCTATAGAAGCCGGCAAGTCCATGGAAGCTCCTCACTTCTCCTACTGAGGTTGGACTCGGCCATTCCTTGATTGCCTTGATCTTCTCTTCATCAACCTTAACTCCATCTGCACTCACAACAAAGCCTAGGAAAACCAAGTTATCCGTGCAAAAGGTGCACTTCTTTAGGTTGGCATAAAGCTTCTCATTTCTTAGAACACTCAAGACAGCCTTAAGATGATCTAAATGCTCTTCTAGGTTCTTGCTATACACTAGGATGTCATCAAAGTATACTACAACCGAAATGCCTATGAATGATCTAAGCACATGATTCATTAACCTCATGAATGTACTAGGTGCATTGGTTAATCCAAATGGCATAACTAACCACTCATACAATCCATGCTTAGTTTTAAATGCAGTTTTCCATTCATCACCTTCTTTCATCCTAATCTGATGATAACCACTTTTTAAATCAATCTTAGAGAAGATGCAAGAACCATGCAATTCATCAAGCATATCATCTAGTCTAGGGATAGGGTGGCGATACTTCACTGTGATGTTGTTGATTGATCTACAATCAACACAAATGCGCCATGTACCATCCTTCTTGGGCACTAGGAGCACTGGCACAGCACATGGGCTCAAACTCTCTCGGATATAGCCCTTCTCCATGAGTTCTTCCACTTGTCTTTGCAACTCCTTGGTCTCAACCGGATTGCTTCTATATGCTGGACGGTTTGGAAGTGTTGATCCTGGCACAAAGTCTATCTGGTGCTCAATCCCTCTCAATGGTGGTAAACCAATGGGGTTGTCCTCTGGAAACACATCTTGAAACTCCTGTAAAAGAGAAACCATTTCACTCGGATACACCGGTGTAGGATCAGTTAAGTTCAATAAAGTCTCTTTAAACACAAGTAATATGGCTGAGTGTTTAGAATTGAGAGTTCTTTTGATATCACCCATGTTTGCATAGAAGTTTGGCTGCTTAGTTCCAGCCGGTTTAAATGAAATAAAAATGAACTCCTTAGGGTTTCGACAATGAATCCAAAAAAAAAAAGAACTAAAACTATAGTTTATAAGTTTAAATGAAATAAAAATGCAACTTCTATTAGTCTTGGACCGAGTATAGAACTTAGGTGATTTGTAGACAAGTTGTGGCCTCGTTAAAAACTATAGAAGGTTTTTAACGAGGCCACAACTTGTCTACAAATCACCTAAGTACTATACTCGGTCCAAGCCTATTAGAAGTTGCATTTTATTTCATTATTAAGCTTATAAACTATAGTTTTCTTTCTTTCCTTTTTTGATTCCTTGTCGAAACCCTAGAGGCATGTCTCTGGTTTCTTATTTAAAGGGTTCTCTACACCCTTATGTAATCATCCAATCTTTTCTATACAAGTTACATTCATCTTTGCGGCTCTCTCTCTCTCTAAAAGAAGTGTGCCGAGTCTGGTGTGTCATATCCAGAGCCTAAGGGTGTCTAGTTTGGTGTGTAATATCCAAACCATTCATCTAGGAGTATCAAGAGTTCATCCATCCCTCTTGTGTCACCATCCAATCCACACGCCTTGAAGGACTTGAGTCTTTTGATTCGTTCTTGCAAGGATTATCCATTCCCATCAACCAAAGAGCATCCTAGGGACGCATCAGGTGGTATCAGAGCAACTTTGGTTGGGAAGTACTCGCTATCCCTTCTTGTTTCTTTGTGTTTATCATTCGCATAACTAGAAAAGAAAGTACTCGCTCTCTCTCTTTGCGATTGTTCTTGTTTTGTTTCTTGTTTGTGTTCTTTTGTTGTTTCATTCGTGTGCAATCTAAATCAACTTGAATAAGCATTAGAACTCTTTTACTTTAGGGCTGCTCGTGACTGCATGAAAGTTTAGACAAGGATTTTAGACTTTCCTTATTTGGACTCATCCGAAAACCCTAGAGTGAGAAGAACCCTAGCCGCATGTTCATCTTAGCCGATCACTTTGTGCATTAGTTTAGCTTGTCTATCACCTTGAACACGAGCATATTGAGGCTATTAGGGTGCTAGAAACCCTTTGGAGTGATTAGGAAAAAGCTTAGAAGTGTTTCCTTTTTGCTTGAATCTTTTTCCTTTTTGCTTGCCGATTTCCTTTTCACTTTTGTCTTGCATTGTAAGCTTGTTTGCTTTTCCTTTTTGCTTGTTTTCTTTTTCCTTTTTGCTTGTCTTGTTCCCTAGAAACCTTTTACTGGTTATTTTGGTTACCTTTGCGTGCAGGAAGCATGGAAGCCAAGTCTGAAGAAGAAGCTTAACTCGTCAACTTCTCATGGAGGCTATGTCGGCTCAACTCAATCAAAACATGGTGGCAACCATGACCGAGCTGATGAGGACCAACCTCAATGACCTCAGGAGAGAGCTTAGAGAAGACATTAGGAGAGCCACTAGTCACTTACCAAACCGAGAGACTAGGAGAGGAAGAGAGAGGAGAGAGGAGAGACCTCATGCAACTCGCCAAGAACATGTTGGTTATGAGGAGACTGACAATGAGTATGAGCACCTCAGTTCATCCTCAAGAAGACATAGACGTGTCCAACAGAGAAGGATGAACCAGGGAGATGAGCTTGCTGGTTTGAAGATCAAGATACCCCCATTCCATGGCAAAGCTGAGTGGGAGAAGAAGATTGAAAGCCTTGATGGAAAGGAACCAGTCTCTAAGCCATCTAAAGAAGATAAACCATTCTGTTTATTCAGTGAAGAGGTTAAGGAGGCATTGTTACAAGTAATGATGGGTGTGGAGAAGCAAATCAAACGGACCAACACCACACGTCCATCCATTGAAACACAGCATCAAGAAACAGAACCGGTTGTGCCTACCCAAGAAGATCAAGACAAAGTAGCCTCACATATCTTTCATAAAGAAGAACAGCCTGTTCAGAACGTCATGGTCCCTTTAACACAACACATGGTAGCAGAGGAGACACCCAGGGAACCTCAGAGAGCTCATAGAATGAATCAACTAATTGTCTTTGATCCATGTGATTTCCAAAGGACCTTCTTAGGTACCTTTCTGTTCACTCCTTTTGTTTGGTACAAGAAAAGAGAAGTGGAACTATCAAGACACGACTTGGATATGAGACATGTTGTATTTGAGCCTGGAGGAGAGGTCTGGAATCAGAAGAACAAGATCAAACAGATTAAGAAGAGTTCAGCCGCACCAACATTGGATTTTGTAGATTTCTCATCCTCTGAAGATAAGGGGTTGCACGTCTCAGCTCAGCAAGAGTTTCACTATGAAACCAACTGGAGAATGAAGCCAATTCAGTCATGGATCCAACAAACCAGACAACACAGAAGATGGCCTTCTGATCATCAAGATATTGCTAGTTTTGCAAAACATGCCAGTTTGGATCTTTCCCAAGAGGAACTTATGTCTGATTGTGCTGGAAGGTCACAGACCTACTCGTGGAGACCTGGAGAATATTTCCACAAGATTACCACCCTTGGAGAGTGCTCTGTTCGTGCTAGAACAAGTTGGGGTCATAAGGAGTGTGAAGTTGATCAAAAGGACTTGCATCTTGACCATATCAAGATATGGAAGCCACCAGATATGCATCAACTTCAGTACCAATGCAAAGATTATCAAAATGTAATTGGAGATGAAGGAGTCACTAGAGTCAATGGTGAAGTGATTACTGGAGCAGGAGAAGAACTCATGTTTTCTTCTCAAATCAAAGAGAAACCACCAGAGGAACTTAGTCTACAACAATCTCCAAAGGAACCAACCCGGGGTAACTATCTAAACTCAAAGAAAAACATGAAACCTGATTTGCTTGCTGTGAGTACAGGTCAAACTGTTTTGAGATCTACCATTCTCGAAAAGAGAAGCTATGAAAATGATCAGAGTATCAAGAATGGGTTGTTGGCTAAGTTGAAGATGCAACCATCAAACCTTGGAAACTGTCTAGCCGCCAGCCTTGACATAGGGACAGTCCGAGGATCATATCTCAACAACCACAAGGAGTTAACCATCAAACTCGACTGCCATGGAAACTTAACTCATCAGGGGCTCACGTCGATTTGGAATCAAGTCAAAACCTTCTCAGATGAAAGAGTTATGGGTTCTACAAATCGGGTGATCCTGTATTGGCTATCTTTGAACTTTTCTAAGTTTAAAACATCTCAATCCTATATATGGCGACCAGGTGAGCATGCTAAGGTAAGTGATCATGTTTTCAAGAGTTCTTTTATCAATTGCACAGATATGATGCACTTGTTTTTGTCAAAAGAGCCATGTGCAGATTATGATGAAGCTTGGAAGCATACAAGAAGGAAGAACAAGCATGTGGAAGACAAGCGGTTCAAGCCACCTGATTTGGATCAGGATAAACACCAGGACGTCACTAGCTTCATCCTCATCAAAGAAGCACCACCAGAAGCAGCACACAAGCCAAAACCGAGCAAAAACCAATTTGGGATAAGATTATTACTCTTTGATAAACTTTCATGTGCTAACTTGCTTTGTTTCAACATGTCAGGTTTAAGTAATGAATCAGGAACTAAATGGATTAGTGCCTTCTACATATCCAAACCAGTCAGCAACAATGCCTATCAAAGAGGCTTGCAAGGTAAAACAGATTTGAGGACAAATCTTTTTGAAGAGGGAGGGGATGATGTGATCCTGGAAAACACCAAGCAAGCAACCTTTAAGAGTGCATATGATGTGATCATGGACCGGATCACTAAGGAGGACAAGGAGGGTCTAGATGAGCCACATGAAGCCACAATGCATCAACCACTCGGTGAGGATGCTCTAGCCATTCCTGAAGGTCCCATGACTCGTTCCAGAGTCAAGAAGCTAAAGGAGAATGTTGTTGGATTACTCACTTCACATCCACAACAAGAAGGTCTTGGACAATGTTTGATCCGAGATGTCTTGATCACCATTCAAGCCATCTCTACACCAAACTGAGATAGTGTCTAGGCAGACATGGGGGTGCGTGCTCTTTTCCTTGCTTTTGGTTTTGTCCCACGAGGTTTTCCAGGAGGAAGGTTTTTAACGAGGCCACAACTTGTCTACAAATCACCTAAGTACTATACTCGGTCCAAGCCTATTAGAAGTTGCATTTTATTTCATTATTAAGCTTATAAACTATAGTTTTCTTTCTTTCCTTTTTTGATTCCTTGTCGAAACCCTAGAGGCATGTCTCTGGTTTCTTATTTAAAGGGTTCTCTACACCCTTATGTAATCATCCAATCTTTTCTATACAAGTTACATTCATCTTTGCGGCTCTCTCTCTCTCTAAAAGAAGTGTGCCGAGTCTGGTGTGTCATATCCAGAGCCTAAGGGTGTCTAGTTTGGTGTGTAATATCCAAACCATTCATCTAGGAGTATCAAGAGTTCATCCATCCCTCTTGTGTCACCATCCAATCCACACGCCTTGAAGGACTTGAGTCTTTTGATTCGTTCTTGCAAGGATTATCCATTCCCATCAACCAAAGAGCATCCTAGGGACGCATCACCTGGAAAACCTCGTGGGACAAAACCAAAAGCAAGGAAAAGAGCACGCACCCCATGTCTTCCTAGACACTATCTCAGTTTGGTGTAGAGATGGCTTGAATGGTGATCAAGACATCTCGGATCAAACCTTGTCCAAGACCTTCTTGTTGTGGATGTGAAGTGAGTAATCCAACAACATTCTCCTTAAGCTTCTTGACTCTGGAACGAGTCATGGGACCTTCAGGAATGGTTAGAGCATCCTCATCAAATGGTTGATGCATTGTGGCTTCATGTTGCTCATCTAAGCTCTCCTCATTGTCCTCCTTAGTGATCCGGTCCATGATCACATCACACCCCATGTCTGCCTAGACACTAACTCAGTTTGGTGTAGAGATGGCTTGAATGGTGATCAAGACATCTCGGATCAAACCTTGTCCAAGACCTTCTTGTTGTGGATGTGAAGTGAGTAATCCAACAACATTCTCCTTAAGCTTCTTGACTCTGGAACGAGTCATGGGACCTTCAGGAATGGTTAGAGCATCCTCATCAAATGGTTGATGCATTGTGCCTTCATGTTGCTCATCTAAACTCTCCTCATTGTCTTCCTTAGTGATCCGGTCCATGATCACATCAGAATAGAGATGTAAGAATCTTTATTTGGACTCATAAATCAGTGGATAATCACCCTGAAGTTGAATCAATATCATAGGAGTTATGATGAAGAAGTTATCCCACTTTTAACCAAAGTGATTCCAGTTTACCCTGTTTGGAGATTTGGCAATTTCTTCTTGATTCAAATCAAACCAGAATGAATCACGATGTAAGAAGCTTGATTTGTACTCATTAATCAGTGTAAATCACCCTGAAGTTGAGTCAATATCATAGGAGTTATGATGAAGAAGTTAACCCACTTTTAACCGAAGTAAATCCAGTTTACCCTGTTTGGAGATTTGGCAATTTCTTCTTAATTCAAATCAAACCAGAATGAATCACGATGTAAGAAGCTTGATTTGGACTCATAAATTCGTGTAAATCACCCTGAAGTTGAATCAATATCATAGGAGTTATGATGAAGAAGTTATCCCACTTTTAACCGAAGTAAATCTAGTTTCCCTGTTTGGAGATTTGGCAATTTCTTCTTCATTCTAATCAAACCAAAATGAATCACGATGTAAGAATCTTGATTTGAACTCAAAAATCAGTGTAGAATCACCCTGAAGTTGAATCAATATCATAGGAGTTATGATGAAGAAGTTATCCCACTTTTAACCGAAGTGACTCCAATTTACCTTGTTTGGAGATTTGACAATTTCTTCTTTATTCTAATCAAACCAGAATGAATCACGATGTAAGAAGCTTGATTTGAACTCAAAAATCAGAGTAAATCACCCTGAAGTTGAATCAATAACATAGTAGTTATGATGAAGAAGTTATCACACTTTTAACCGAAGTGATTCCAGTTTACCCTGTTTGGAGATTTGACAATTTATTCTTGATACTAATAAAACCAGAATGAATCACGATGTAAGAAGCTTGATTTGGACTCATAAATACGTGTAGAATCACCCTGAAGTTGAATCAAGATCATAGGAGTTATGATGAAGAAGTTATCCCACTTTTAACCGAAGTGATTCCAGTTTGCCCTGTTTGGAGAGTTTGCAGTTTCTTCTTGATTCTAATCAAACCATAATGAATCAAGATGTAAGAATCTTTATTTGGACTCATAAATCAGTGGATAATCACCCTGAAGTTGAATCAATATCATAGGAGTTATGATGAAGAAGTTATCCGACTTTTAACCGAAGTGATTCCAGTTTACCCTGTTTGGAGATTTGGCAATTTCTTCTTGATTCAAATCAAAACAGAATGAATCACGATGTAAGAAGCTTGATTTGTACTCATAAATTAGTGTATCACCCTGAAGTTGAATTAATATCATAGGAGTTATGATGAAGAAGTTATCTCACTTTTAACCGAAGTGAATACAGTTTACCCTGTTTGGAGATTTGACAATTTATTCTTGATACTAATAAAACCAGAATGAATCACAATGTAAGAAGCTTGATTTGGACTCATAAATCCGTGTAGAATCACCCTGAAGTTGAATCAAGATCATAGGAGTTATGATGAAGAAGTTATCCCACTTTTAACCGAAGTGAATCCAGGTTACCCTGTTTGGAGATTTGACAATTTATTCTTGATACTAATAAAACCAGAATGAATCACGATGTAAGAAGCTTGATTTGGACTCATAAATCCGTGTAGAATCACCCTGAAGTTGAATCAAGATCATAGGAGTTATGATGAAGAAGTTATCCCACTTTTAACCGAAGTGATTCCAGTTTGCCCTGTTTGGAGAGTTTGCAATTTCTTCTTGATTCTAATCAAACCATAATGAATAGAGATGTAAGAATCTTTATTTGGACTCATAAATCAGTGGATAATCACCCTGAAGTTGAATCAATATCATAGGAGTTATGATGAAGAAGTTATCCCACTTTTAACCAAAGTGATTCCAGTTTACCCTGTTTGGAGATTTGGCAATTTCTTCTTGATTCAAATCAAACCAGAATGAATCACGATGTAAGAAGCTTGATTTGTACTCATTAATCAGTGTAAATCACCCTGAAGTTGAGTCAATATCATAGGAGTTATGATGAAGAAGTTAACCCACTTTTAACCGAAGTAAATCCAGTTTACCCTGTTTGGAGATTTGGCAATTTCTTCTTAATTCAAATCAAACCAGAATGAATCACGATGTAAGAAGCTTGATTTGGACTCATAAATTCGTGTAAATCACCCTGAAGTTGAATCAATATCATAGGAGTTATGATGAAGAAGTTATCCCACTTTTAACCGAAGTAAATCTAGTTTACCCTGTTTGGAGATTTGGCTATTTCTTCTTGATTCTAATCAAACCAAAATGAATCACGATGTAAGAATCTTGATTTGAACTCAAAAATCAGTGTAGAATCACCCTGAAGTTGAATCAATATCATAGGAGTTATGATGAAGAAGTTATCCCACTTTTAACCGAAGTGACTCCAATTTACCTTGTTTGGAGATTTGACAATTTCTTCTTTATTCTAATCAAACCAGAATGAATCACGATGTAAGAAGCTTGATTTGAACTCAAAAATCAGTGTAGAATCACCCTGAAGTTGAATCAATATCATAGGAGTTATGATGAAGAAGTTATCCCACTTTTAACCGAAGTGACTCCAATTTACCTTGTTTGGAGATTTGACAATTTCTTCTTTATTCTAATCAAACCAGAATGAATCAGGATGTAAGAAGTTTGATTTGGACTCATAAATCAGTGCAAAATCATCCTGAAGTTGAATCAATATCATTGGACTTATGATGAAGAAGTTATTTAACTTTTAACCGAAGTGATTCCAGTTTACCCTGTTTGGAGATTTGGCAATTTCTTCTTGATTCAAATCAAACCAGAATCAATCACGATGTTATAAGCTTGATTTGGACTCATTAATCAGTGTAGAGTCACCCTGAAGTTGAATCAATATCATAGGGGTTATGATGAAGAAGTTATCCCACTTTTAACCGAAGTGATTCCAGTTGACCCTGTTTGGAGATTTGGCAACTTATACTTGATACTAATAAAAACAGATTGAATCACGATGTAAGAAGCTTGATTTGGACTCATAAATCCGTGTAGAATCACCCTGAAGTTGAATCAAGATCATAGGAGTTATGATGAAGAAGTTATCCCACTTTTAACCGAAGTGATTCCAGTTTGCCCTGTTTGGAGAGTTTGCAATTTCTTCTTGATTCTAATCAAACCATAATGAATCAAGATGTAAGAATCTTGATTTGGACTCATAAATCAGTGGATAATCACCCTGAAGTTGAATCAATATCATAGGAGTTATGATGAAGAAGTTATCCCACTTTTAACCGAAGTGATTCCAGTTTACCCTGTTTGGAGATTTGGCAATTTCTTCTTGATTCAAATCAAACCAGAATGAATCACGATGTAAGAAGCTTGATTTGTACTCATAAATTAGTGTAAATCACCCTGAAGTTGAATTAATATCATAGGAGTTATGATGAAGAAGTTATCCCACTTTTAACCGAAGTGAATCCAGTTTACCCTGTTTGGAGATTTGACAATTTATTCTTGATACTAATAAAACCAGAATGAATCACGATGTAAGAAGCTTGATTTGGACTCATAAATCCGTGTAGAATCACCCTGAAGTTGAATCAAGATCATAGGAGTTATGATGAAGAAGTTATCCCACTTTTAACCGAAGTGAATCCAGTTTACCCTGTTTGGAGATTTGACAATTTATTCTTGATACTAATAAAACCAGAATGAATCACGATGTAAGTAGCTTGATTTGGACTCATAAATCCGTGTAGAATCACCCTGAAGTTGAATCAAGATCATAGGAGTTATGATGAAGAAGTTATCCCACTTTTAACCGAAGTGATTCCAGTTTACCCTGTTTGGAGATTTGACAATTTATTCTTGATACTAATAAAACCAGAATGAATCACGATGTAAGAAGCTTGATTTGGACTCATAAATACGTATAGAATCACCCTGAAGTTGAATCAAGATCATAGGAGTTATGATGAAGAAGTTATCCCACTTTTAACCGAAGTGATTCCAGTTTGCCATGTTTGGAGAGTTTGCAATTTCTTCTTGATTCTAATCAAACCATAATGAATCAAGATGTAAGAATCTTGATTTGGACTCATAAATCAGTGGATAATCACCCTGAAGTTGAATCAATATCATAGGAGTTATGATGAAGAAGTTATCCCACTTTTAACCAAAGTGATTCCAGTTTACCCTGTTTGGAGATTTGGCAATTTCTTCTTGATTCAAATCAAACCAGAATGAATCACGATATAAGAAGCTTGATTGTACTCATAAATTAGTGTAAATCACCTTGAAGTTGAATTAATATCATAGGAGTTATGATGAAGAAGTTATCCCACTTTTAACCGAAGTGAATCCAGTTTACCCTGTTTGGAGATTTGACAATTTATTCTTGATACTAATAAAACCAGAGTGAATCACGATGTAAGAAGCTTGATTTGGACTCATAAATCCGTGTAGAATCACCCTGAAGTTGAATCAAGATCATAGGAGTTATGATGAAGAAGTTATCCCACTTTTAACCGAAGTGATTCCAGTTACCCTGTTTGGAGATTTGACAATTTATTCTTGATACTAATAAAACCAGAATGAATCACGATGTAAGAAGCTTGATTTGGACTCATAAATCCTTGTAGAATCACCCTGAAATTGAATCAAGATCATAGGAGTTATGATGAAGAAGTTATCCCACTTTTAACCGAAGTGATTCCAGTTTGCCCTGTTTGGAGAGTTTGCAATTTCTTCTTGATTCTAATCAAACCATAATGAATCAAGATGTAAAGAATCTTGATTTGGACTCATAAATCAGTGGATAATCACCCTGAAGTTGAATCAATACCATAGGAGTTTATGATGAAGAAGTTATCCCACTTTTAACCAAAGTGATTCCAGTTTACCCTGTTTGGAGATTTGGCAATTTCTTCTTGATTCTAATCCAAACCAGAATGAATCAAGATGTAAGAAGCTTGATTTGGACTCATAAATTCAGTGAGAATCATCCTGAAGTGAAATCAATATCATTGGAGTTATGATGAAGATTTATCCCACTTTTAACCGAAGTGATCCCAGTTAGCCCTGTTTGAGATTTGGCAATTTCTTCTTGATACTAATAAAACAGAATGAATCACGATGTAAGTAGCTTGATTTGGACTCATAAATCAGTGTAGAATCCACCTGAAGTTGAATCAAGATCATAGGAGTTATGATGAAGAAGTTATCCCACTTTTAACCAAAGTGATCCAAGGTTGCCCCAGTTTGGATGAGTTTGCAATTTCTTTCTTGATTCTAATCAAACCATAATGAATCAAGATGTAAGAATTCTTGATTTGGACTCATAAATCAGTTCATAATAATCCTTAAGTTGAATCAATATCATTGAGTTATGATGAAGAAGTTATCCCACTTTAAACCCAAAGTGATTCCAGTTTACCCTTTTTTGGAGATTTGGCAATTTCTTCTTGATTCTAATCAAACCAGAATGAAACAAGATGTAAGAAACTTTATTTGGACTCATAACTCAGTCCAGAATCATCCTGAAGTTGAATCAATATCATTGGAGTTATGATGAAGAAGTTATCCCACTTTTAACCGAAGTGACTCCAGTTTACCCTGTTTAATGATTTGGCAATTTCTTCTTGATACTAATAAAACCAGAATGAATCACGATGTAAGAAGCTTGATTTGGACTCATAAATCAGTTTAGAATCATCCTAAATTTGAATCAAGATCATAGGAGTTCAAATGAAGAAGTTATCCCACTTTTAACCGAAGTGACTCAAGTTTACCTTGTTTGGAGATTTGGCAATTTCTTCTTGATACTTATAAAATCAGAATGAATCACGATGTAAGAAGCTTGATTTGTACTCATAGATAAGTGTAGAATCATCCTGAAATTGAATCAATATCATTGGAGTTATGATGAAGAAGTTATCCCACTTTTAACCGAAGTGATTCCAGTTTACCCTAGTTGGAGATTTGGCAATTTCTTCTTGATACTAATAAAACCAGAATGAATCACGATGTAAGAAGATTGATTTGTACTCATAGATCAGTGTAGAATCATCCTGAAGTTGAATCAATATCATTGGAGTTATGATGAAGAAGTTATCCCACTTTTAACCGTAGTGATTCCAGTTTACCCTGTTTGGAGATTTGGCAATTTCTTCTTGATTCTAATCAAACCAGAATGAATCAAGATGTAAGAAGCTTGATTTGGACTCATAAATCAGTGAAGAATCATCCTGAAGTTGAATCAATATCATTGGAGTTATGATGAAGAAGTTATCCCACTTTTAACCGAAGTGATCCCAGTTTGCCCTGTTTTGAGATTTGGTAATTTCTTCTTGATACTAATAAAACCAGAATGAATCACGATGTAAGTAGCTTGATTTGGACTCATAAATCAGTGTAGAATCACCCTGAAGTTGAATCAAGATCATAGGAGTTATGATGAAGAAGTTATCCCACTTTTAACCAAAGTGATTCCAGTTTGCCCTGTTTGGAGAGTTTGCAATTTTTCTTGATTCTAATCAAACCATAATGAATCAAGATGTAAGAATCTTGATTTGGACTCATAAATCAGTGCATAATCATCCTTAAGTTGAATCAATATTATTGGAGTTATGATGAAGAAGTTATCCCACTTTTAACCCAAGTGATTCCAGTTTACCCTTTTTGGAGATTTGGCAATTTATTCTTGATTCTAATCAAACCAGAATGAATCAAGATGTAAGAAACTTGATTTGGACTCATAACTCAGTCCAGAATCATCCTGAAGTTGAATCAATATCATTGGAGTTATGATGAAGAAGTTATCCCACTTTTAACCGAAGTGACTCTAGTTTACCCTTTTTAATGATTTGGCAATTTCTTCTTGATACTAATAAAACCAGAATGAATCACGATTTAAGAAGCTTGATTTGTACTCATAGATCAGTGTAGAATCATCCTGAAATTGAATCAATATCATAGGAGTTCGGATGGAAGAAGTTATCTACTTTTAACCGAAGTGGGGACTCCAGGAACCTTGTTTGGAAGATTTTGGTAATTTCTCTTGATTAATAATAAAACCAGAATTGAATCACGATGTAAGAAGCTTGATTTTACTCATAGATCAGTGTAGAATCACCTGAAGTTGAATCAAATATATTGGAGTTATGATGAAGAAGTTTATCCCACTTTTAACAACGTAGTTGATTCCAGTTTATCCTGTTTGCGAGATTTGACAATTCTTTTGATTCTAATCAAACCAGAAGGAATAAAGATGTAAGAAGCTTGATTTGACGCATAAATCAGTGAAGAATCATCCAGAAGTTGAATCAATATCATTGGAGTTATGATGAAGAAGTTATCCCACTTTTAACCGAAGTGACTCCAGTTTACTCTGTTTAATGATTTGGCAATTTCTTCTTGATACTAATAAAACCAGAACGAATCACGATGTAAGAAGCTTGATTTGGACTCATAAATCAGTTTAGAATCATCCTAAATTTGAATCAAGATCATAGGAGTTCAAA
>CAJHQQ010005161.1:0-19784 GCA_905132885.1 Moricandia moricandioides
GCTTGAAATGATATGCTCCCAAAGACCTCTTCCACCAAGGGCTGTCTTTGTCAGTCTAGACCAGGTAATGTAGTTTCCTGGTCCCTTGAGTGTGCAAGGAATGTGAACTGGTCTGTAGTTCTCCATCTTCTTCTTAGGCGCCAAAGATGTTTTTTTTCAAAATTTTCAGGCTGGAAAACGAATAAATCACTCTGGAACTGAAAGAGATGGCGTTTAGAATCAAGATAAACTCTCAAGAAACGGGAATAGAGACAGAACAGAGTGAGCACAGCCAAGAAAAGATCAAAAGAACTCAAGAACCCTAGTTTATTATCCACTGGATAAAAGAAATCTGTAGAGATATTTGTAAATTTGGACCAGAGAAACAATAGGGACTGAGGAATAGAGTAAGCTTGCGGAAGTAAATAAGTTAATCAGGAGCTTAATGCTCTGATACCATGAAAGAAAGTGAAGAATTCTGGAGAAGAGGATGAAGAACAGGCGAGAGAGAGAGAGAGAGAGAGAGAGAGTATCCGAGAGAGAGAGAGAGGAGTAAAGGAGGAAAATCTTTTTCCTTACTTAATTCATTGTTGGGGTTACATTATTTAAAGACAATACAAATCAGAAACAAGACAAAAAGAATAGAATAAAATACTCCCACTTGTCTCTGAGCTTTCCAACGGTTATCTTGACAATTCAAACCAGTTTGAACACTGTGATGTAGTCGGTTCATGTAGTCGATTCATGTAGTCGACTATATGATGTAGTTGAGGCATGTAGTCGACTATATTATCGGACTATGTAGTTGATGCATGTAGTTGATGCATGTAATCAACTATATCACATGACTATATAGTTGATGCATGTAGTTGATGCATGTAATCAACTATATCACATGACTATGTCAATAGGTTCAACAACAATGCCTCCTTAACCTCTTCACTGAATAAACAGAATTGTTTATCTTCTTTAGATGGCTTAGAGACTGTCTTCTCCTTGCTGTAACAGGTTGGTTCCTTTCCATCAAGACCTTCAATCTTCTTCTCCCACTCAAGGTAGGCATCCGGATCAGCCTTGCTATGGAATGGGGGTATCTTGATCTTCAAACCAGCAAGCTCATCTCCCTGGTTCATCCTTCTCTTTTGGACACGCCTATGTCTTCTTGTGGATGAACTGAGGTGCTCATACTCATTGTCAGTCTCCTCATAACCAACATGTTCTTGGCGAGTTGCATGAGGTCTCTCCTCTCTCCTCTCTCTTTCTCTCCTAGTCTCTCTGTTTGGTGCTTGACTAGTAGCTCTCCTAATGTCTTCTCTAAGCTCTCTCCTGATGTCATTGAGGTTGGTCCTCATCATCTTGGTCATGGTTGCCACCATGTTTTGGTTGAGTTGAGCCAACATAGCCTCCATGAGAAGCTGACGAGTTAAGCTTCTTCTTCAGACTTGGAGACCATGCTTCCTGCACGCAAAGGTAACCAAAATAACCGGTAAAAGGTTTCTAGGGAACAAGACAAGCAAAAAGGAAAAAGAAAACAAGCAAAAAGGAAAAGCAAACAAGCTTACAATGCAAGACAAAAGTGAAAAGGAAATCGGCTAGAAAAAGGAAATCGATTCAAGCAAAAAAGAAAAAGATTCAAGCAAAAAGGAAGCACTTCTAAGCTTTTTCCTAATCACTCCTAAGGTTTTCTAGCACCCTAATAGCCTCAATATGCTCGTGTTCAAGGTGATAGACAAGCTAAACTAATGCACAAAGTGATCGACAACAAGGTACATGCGGCTAGGGTTTTTATCTCTCTAGGGTTTTCGCATGAAACCAAAAAAGGAAAGTCTAAAATTTCTTGTCTAAACACTTATGCAGTCACGAGCAGCCCCTAAACAAAGAGTTCTAATGCTTATTCAAGATGATATAGATTGATATAGATGATACACGGATGAGACAAACAAAAAGAAACAAGAGAATACAAAGGATAGCGAGTACTTCCCAACCAAAGTTGCTCTGATACCACTTGATGTGTCCCTAGGATGCTCTTTGGTTGATGGGAATGGATAATCCTTGCAAGAACGAATCAAAAGACTCAAGTCCTTCAAGGCGTGTGGATTGGATGGTGACACAAGAGGGATGGATGATCTCTTGATACTCCTAGATGAATGGTTTGGATATTACACACCAAACTAGACACCCTTAGGCTCTGGATATGACACACCAGACTCGGCACACTTCTTTTAGAGAGAGAGAGAGCCGCAAAGATGAATAACTTGTATAGAAAAGATTGGATGATTACATAAGGGTGTAGAGAACCCTTTAAATAAGAAACCAGAGACAATCCTCTAGGGTTTCGACAATGAACCAAAAAAGGAAAGAACTAAAACTATAGTTTATAAGTTTAAAATGAAATAAAATGCAACTTCTATTAGTCTTGGACCGAGAATAGCACTTAGGTGATGTGTAGACAAGTTGTGGCCTCGTTAAAAACCTTCCTCCTGGAAAACCTCGTGGGACAAAACCAAAAGCAAGGAAAAGAGCACGCACCCCATGTCTTGCCTAGACACTAACTCAGTTTGGTGTAGAGATGGCTTGAATGGTGATCAAGACATCTCGGATCAAACCTTGTCCAAGACCTTCTTGTTGTGGATGTGAAGTGAGTAATCCAACAACATTCTCCTTGAGCTTCTTGACTCTGGAACGAGTCATGGGACCTTCAGAAATGGCTAGAGCATCCTCACCAAGTGGTTGATGCATTGTGGCTTCATGTGGCTCATCTAGACACTCCTTGTCCTCCTTAGTGATCCGGTCCATGATCACATCACCACTTGCTTAGCCTATTTGTTTATTAGTTTAGGAGCTGAGGCATCTTGCCTATATATTCCTCTTGTATACCGAGTTATTAATGCAAGGAAAAAGAATCCTTCCTACACTCTATCTCTCGTTTACACTCTCTCTCTCTCTCTCTCTCAAACGAAATCACTCTCTCTCTCTCCTGTTCTTGCTTAATCACACTCTGTTCTTCACTAAACTTACAAGATGAGCTGAACACTCTAGGCGAGATGGACCTAGCTGGAACTGAAGGAAATTGGCCCAAACTTGCTAAAGGAAAAGATGTGTCCTCTTCAGCCCAAAGAGATGCAATTTCAACCCAAAACCTTGATGGATCAGGATATGTTTTCTCTTTCCAAGCTAAGGACCCATTCAACCTTTCTAAAGGCCCTATCACTCGATCACAAACCAGAAGAATGGAGAAAGCCATTGTTGGAATGGTTTACATCAAACCAGACCCAAATTCGATGGAAGAACAAGACCAGAACCAAACCAAGCTCTTCAACTACTCAGTCTTCGGTCCTGCATAGTTTTTCCCTTAGTCTTTCTTGTTTTCTACAATTTAGAAAGTCTTGTTTAGTTCCCAATAAGTCTTTTGGCGTGCTCTTTGTTCTACATAAACTCATGTTTCGATTTCAATAAGATCATTCACTCTTTTTATCAAAATCTCTCTAAAAGCTTGTGAATCCTTTGTTCAGCCTCTGAACATCGATTGCTTAGGAGTCAAATCCTCTGCATCTTGCCTAGTGATCACGTCTGAGCGGTGACCTGCTCGATCATAGGCAATTCTACACAAGTGTTTGATCTCTCCATCGATCTCTCACTGAAGAACCATCCTCATCACTACCTTCTTCCACAATCCATCTATCATTGTTCTGTTTTATCAAGGGAACCAATCATCCCAACGTTTCCAATCAAGAGTTCAAACCAGAATCACCCTCAGATCATTCGAAAAGGGATCAGAAACACCAAGGGTTTCATTAAGCGGTATCAGAGCAGATTGAGGGCTTCTGATTTAGGGTTTGATTTCGATTTCTCCTCTTTTGGGAACCTTATTTCGATCAAATTCTCTGTTTCTCTTTTCTTTCTATCTATAAAACTGCAAGGGGGCCAACCAGTATAAAAGAAAAAGAAAAACGACCAGAGTATCAATAGGCTGAAGACAAATCCAGCCAGACTGAAGAGAAATCCAGTCTCTGGTGGTAAAGCTCCTTGCAACCAAAAATCTTGCAATCTGTCTATCTTTTCTTCTCTTTGGGGTGGGGATTTTACTCTAAAAGTTTGATCTTTGTTCTGTTTCTGAACTGTTGGATTCACAGAGATATATCACCACAAAAACTTGAGAGAAACACTTGAGAGAAGTGAGGCTTCGGCTATACTTTGTTGTACTCATTTTCCTTGTTAAGATTGTAACAGGAAACCATGTCTGATGGTAGCAGAGAAGAGGAGATATCCGCCCCTAAACTTGATAAATTACAGATGGAGGCTATGATGTCTTACATGATGAAAGAGTTTAACAAAAGGTTAGACTTTCAGAAACAACCAACTGATGAAATCTTGGGTACTTCTTCACAGGTTAGGAAAGCAGCCAGAGGGAAGAGGAGAGGCAAGAGAGTGGCCATAGCAGGAACTGAGGACAACTACTCATCGTCTGGGAGAAGTTCAGATGAAGTAAAATCAGTAAGAGCAGCATCTCACACCAGAACCCATGTTCAGCGCGCTCCCAGAGAACAACTTGATGATAGTCTTGGCAATCTCAAGCTCAGGATACCACCTTTCTGTGGTAAGAATGATCCGGATGCCTACTTGGAGTGGGAGAAGAAGATTGAGTTGGTGTTTGATTGTCAAAACTACTCAGAACCAAAGAAAGTGATGTGATCATGGACCGGATCACTAAGGAGAACAAGGAGAGTCTAGATGAGCCACATGAAGCCACATTGCACCAACAACTTGGTGATGATGCTCTGGCCATTCCTGAAGGTCCCATGACTCGTTCCAGAGTCAAGAAGCTTAAGGAGAATGTTGTTGGATTACTCACTTCACATCCACAACAAGAAGGTCTTGGACAAGGTTTGATCCGAGATGTCTTGATCACCATTCAAGCCATCTCTACACCAAACTGAGTTAGTGTCTAGGCAAGACATGGGGTGCGTGCTCTTTTCCTTGCTTTTGGTTTTGTCCCACGAGGTTTTCCAGGAGGAAGGTTTTTAACGAGGCCACAACTTGTCTACAAATCACCTAAGTACTATACTCGGTCCAAGCCTATTAGAAGTTGCATTTTATTTCATTATTAAGCTTATAAACTATAGTTTTCTTTCTTTCCTTTTTTGATTCCTTGTCGAAACCCTAGAGGCATGTCTCTGGTTTCTTATTTAAAGGGTTCTCTACACCCTATTGTAACCATCCAATCTTTTCTATACAAGTTTATTCATCTTTGCGGCTCTCTCTCTCTCTAAAAGAAGTGTGCCGAGTCTGGTGTGTCATATCCAGAGCCTAAGGGTGTCTAGTTTGGTGTGTAATATCCAAACCATTCATCTAGGAGTATCAAGAGATCATCCATCCCTCTTGTGTCACCATCCAATCCACACGCCTTGAAGGACTTGAGTCTTTTGATTCGTTCTTGCAAGGATTATCCATTCCCATCAACCAAAGAGCATCCTAGGGACGCATCAAGTGGTATCAGAGCAACTTTGGTTGGGAAGTACTCGCTTTCTCTCTTTGCTTTTGTTTCTTGTTTGATTTCTTGTTTGCTTTTGATTATTGCATCCGTGTAGCATCTTTTGTTTTCGGTTGTGTTTTCTTGTTTCAATCCGTGAATCATCTTTGTCTTTTGAATAAGCAGTAGAACTCATCTAAACTAGGGCTGCTCGAGTTGCATAAGGTTTTTAGACAAGAATTATAGAACTTTCCTTTTTTGAAATTTTCGGAAACCCTAGAGAGAGAGTAACCCTAGCCGCATGCATCTTCTTTGTCGATCACTTTGTTCTTGTGTCTAAGTTGTTTATCACCTATAACACGAGTAAAAGAAGCTTGTTAGGTTGCTAGGAAAGCTTAGAAGAGTTTAGGAAAAGGTTTAGAAGTTTTTCCATTTAGCTTGAATCGATTTCCTTTTCACTTAGCCGATTTCCTTTTCACTTTGTCTTGCATTGTACGATTGTTTGCTTTTCCTTTTTGCTTGTTTTTCTTTTCCTTTTTGCTTGTCTTCTTCCCTAGAACTCTTTACTGGTTGTCTTGTTTGTCTTTAAGCAGGTACAATGGTGTCCGAGTCTGAGGAAGAGGCTGAACTCGTCAGGAGAAACAAACTCCTCATGGAAGCTATGACCGAGCAACTTAACCAAAGTATGGTAGCCACCATGACCGAGATGATGAGGACCAGCCTCAGTGACATCAGAAGAGAGTTAAGAGAAGACATAAGGAGAGCCACTAGTCACTTACCAAACCAAGAGACTAGGAGAGAAGAGAGACCACAAGCCGCACACCAAGCAAATCGCCAAACCACTCGCCAAGAGCATGATGGTTATGAGGAGACTGATGACGAGTATGATCACCTCAGCTCATCCTCAAGAAGACCTAGACGTGCCCATGAGAGAAGAGTGAACCAAGGAGATGATCTTGCTGGTTTGAAGATCAAAATACCCCCATTCCATGGCAAGGCTGATCCGGATGCATATCTTGAGTGGGAGAAGAAGATTGAGCTAGTCTTCCAGTGCAAGCAATACACCAACCACAAGAAGATTCAAATTGCTGCCACTGAATTCTATGACTATGCTTTGAGTTGGTGGGATCAATACCTCACAACTCGTAGAAGGAATGGAGAGGAACCGGTTGAAACTTGGACAGAGATGAAGTCAATCATGCGCAAGAGGTTTGTTCCAAGCCATTACCTTAGAGACTTGCACCACCGGCTGAGGAAGCTTACCCAAGGTTCAAGATCAGTGGAGGAGTATTACCAAGAGATGGAGTTGCTCATGCTGAGGGCCAACATATCAGAGGATAGAGAAGCAACCATGTCAAGGTTCCTTTGTGGTTTAAACCGAGAGATACAAGACAATGTTGAGATGCAACATTATGTGGAGCTAGAAGAGATGCTACACAAGGCTATCCTTGTTGAGCAACAACTCAAGAGGAGGGGACACTCACGCAACCAGTATGGCTCCAACCGGTTACACCACAACAAGGAAGAGAAGACACCTTATGCTAAGGAGTCTAAACCATTCCAGAAGGACAACAAGTCCTATCCAAGAGAAGAGGCCAAACCTAAACCAATCAGTGCTCTTGACAAGGGCAAAGGCAAGGTTGAGGCATCTAGTTCCAGAGCTCGTGATGTCAAGTGCTTCAAGTGCCAAGGAAGAGGACACTATGCCAATGAGTGTACCAACAAGAGAGTCATGTTCTTACGGGAAGATGGAGAGTACACCTCAGGAGAAGACAACACCGAGTCTGACCAAGAAGACACTGAGGAAGAGCTTGAAGAAGGACCAGTCCAGGGGAAGCTTTTAGTAGCAAGAAGACTTCTAAGCTTGCAAAACAAGGCTGAGGAGCTAGAGCAGCGTGAGAACCTCTTCTACACCCGGTGTTTGGTCCAAGGAAAAGTGTGCAGCCTCATTGTAGATGGAGGAAGTTGTGTGAATGCTGCGAGTGAGACAATGGTCCAGAAGTTGGGATTGAAGGTTCAAAAGCATCCCAAACCTTATAAGTTGCAATGGCTGAATGAAGAAGGCACCATGAAGGTTTCAAGTCAAGTTCTCATTCCCTTAGCCATTGGGAGATATGAAGATGAAGTATTGTGTGATGTGTTGCCTATGCAAGCCGGTCACATACTTCTTGGAAGACCATGGCAATCAGATAGACGTGTGATCCATGATGGCTTCACCAACAAGCATTCCTTTCTGTTCAAGGGCAAGAAGACTACTCTGGTTCCCTTGACACCCAAGGAAGTGCAACAAGATCAGATTCAACTCCAAAAGAAGAAGGAGATTGATCTAAAACCGGCTGGAACTAAGCAGCCAAACTTCTATGCAAACATGGGTGATATCAAAAGAACTCTCAACTCTAAACAATCAGCTATATTACTTGTGTTTAAAGAGACTCTATTGAACTTAACTGATCCTACACCGGTGTATCCGAGTGAAATGGTTTCTCTTTTGCAGGAGTTTCCAAGATGTGTTTCCAGAGGACAATCCCATTGGTTTACCACCATTGAGAGGGATTGAGCACCAGATAGACTTTGTGCCAGGATCAACACTTCCAAACCGTCCAGCATATAGAAGCAATCCGGTTGAGACCAAGGAGTTGCAAAGACAAGTGGAAGAACTCATGGAGAAGGGCTATATCCGAGAGAGTTTGAGCCCATGTGCTGTGCCAGTGCTCCTAGTACCTAAGAAGGATGGTACATGGCGTATGTGTGTTGATTGTAGATCAATCAACAACATCACAGTGAAGTATCGCCACCCTATCCCTAGACTAGATGATATGCTTGATGAATTGCATGGTTCTTGCATCTTTTCTAAGATTGATTTAAAAAGTGGTTATCATCAGATTAGGATGAAAGAAGGAGATGAATGGAAAACTGCATTTAAAACTAAGCATGGATTGTATGAGTGGTTAGTTATGCCATTTGGATTAACCAATGCACCTAGTACATTCATGAGGTTAATGAATCATGTGCTTAGATCATTCATAGGCATTTCGGTTGTAGTATACTTTGATGACATCCTAGTGTATAGCAAGAACCTAGAAGAGCATTTAGATCATCTTAAGGCTGTCTGCCGGATATGACTCACCAGCAAGCTCTCACACTCGACAAAGAAGAGAGAAAGAGTAGACAAAAGGTTTTTGATAAAAGACTGCTTGTCTCAGAATGAGAGTTTACAAGAGTTTAAATAGAGAAACCGAGGCATATGCCTTTAGGTTTCGAGAAATAACATAACATAGAAACTATAGTCTAAAACATAACATAAGATAAATAGATAGAATAATCTCCTTTAGGCTTGGACCGATATTAGCACCTAGGTGATGTGTGAAGTAGCTTGAGGCCTCGTTAAAAACCTTCCTCCGGAAAACCTCTTTGGGACAAAACCAAGAGCAAGGAAAAGAGCACACCCAAGTACTTGCCTAAGTACTAACTCAGCTAGATGAGGAGATAGCTTGAATGGTGATCAAGGTATCTCGGATCATCAAGCTTTGTCCAAGACCTTCTTCTTGTTTCCATACGAGTCTAAGTAATCCTCCAATGGCTCCATTTAGTTTCTTAGTTCTAGAACGAGTGTTCTAAGAAATGAGAAGCTTTATGCCAACCTAAAGAAGTGCACCTTTTGCACGGATAACTTGGTTTTCCTAGGCTTTGTTGTGAGTGCAGATGGAGTTAAGGTTGATGAAGAGAAGATCAAGGCAATCAAGGAATGGCCGAGTCCAACCTCAGTAGGAGAAGTGAGGAGCTTCCATGGACTTGCCGGCTTCTATAGGAGATTTGTCAAGGACTTTAGCACCATTGCAGCTCCCTTAACTGAAGTTATCAAGAAGGATGTTGGGTTCAAGTGGGGAGAAGCACAAGAGAAGGCTTTCCAGAGCCTAAAAGAGAAGCTTACTCAATCACCTCTTCTTATGCTTCCTGACTTTGCTAAAACCTTTGAAATAGAATGTGATGCATCAGGAATTGGTATTGGTGCCGTGTTGATGCAGGATAGGAAACCCATTGCATACTTCAGTGAGAAGCTTGGAGGAGCCACACTCAACTATGCAACCTATGACAAAGAGCTCTATGCCTTGGTGAGGGCATTACAAACGTGGCAACATTACTTGTGGCCCAAAGAGTTTGTCATCCACACTGATCATGAGTCCCTCAAGTATCTAAAAGGGCAGAGTAAGCTTAGCAAGAGACACGCAAGGTGGGTTGAATTCATTGAGACCTTCCCATACGTGATCAAGTATAAACAAGGTAAGGAGAATGTAGTTGCTGATGCACTATCTCGGAGGTATGTTCTCTTGACCACTCTAGATGCTAAGTTACTTGGATTTGAGCAGATAAAAGATATGTATGATACTGATCATGATTTCAAGGAAGCTTATGCTTCATGTGCAAAGTTTGCCTCAGGGCATTACTTTAGAAAGGAAGGATACTTATTCTTTGACAATAGATTGTGTGTGCCTAATTGCTCTTTGAGAGACCTTTTTGTCAGGGAATCCCATGGGGGCAGTCTAATGGGACACTTTGGGATTGCCAAGACCTTAAAAGTTTTACAGGATCACTTCTATTGGCCGCATATGAAGAGAGATGTGGAGAGGATATGTGGAAGGTGTGCTACTTGCAAGCATGCCAAGTCCCAAGTTCAAAACCAGGGTTTGTATACTCCTTTACCTATTCCACACCATCCCTGGAATGACATTTCTATGGATTTCATTGTTGGTTTGCCTAGAACTAGGACTGGAAAGGATTCTATCTTTGTTGTTGTTGATAGGTTCTCTAAGATGGCACATTTCATAGCATGTCATAAGACTGATGATGCATTACATGTAGCTAACTTGTTCTTTAAGGAGGTTGTACGTTTGCATGGCATGCCTAGAACCATAGTTTCTGATAGGGACACTAAGTTTCTTAGTTACTTTTGGAAGACACTTTGGTCTAAGTTAGGCACTAAGCTATTGTTCTCTACTACATGTCATCCACAAACTGATGGGCAAACTGAGGTAGTTAATAGGACATTAGGAACACTCCTGCGTGCATTCATTAGAAAGAACTTAAGAACATGGGAAGAATACTTGCCACATTGTGAATTTGCATACAATCATGCTATGCATTCTGCTTCTAAGTATTCTCCATTTGAAATTGTTTATGGGTTCAATCCCACCTCTCCTTTGGATCTAATGCCTTTACCTGAGTGTGAAAGGACAAGTCTAGATGGCAAGAAGAAAGCCGAGTTGGTTCAACAGATTCATGAGAAGGCTAGACTAAACATTGAGCAGAAGACCAAGCTGTATGAGAAGCAAGCAAACAAGGGGAGACGTGTGAGGACCTTTGAAGTTGGTGACCAAGTTTGGTTGCACCTAAGGAAGGATAGGTTCCCCAACGAGAGGAAGTCCAAACTGATGCCAAGGGTTGATGGACCCTTTGAGATCATCCACAAGATCAATGACAATGCCTACAAGCTTGATCTCCAAGGTAAGTACGATGTATCAAATAGCTTCAATGTCACTGACTTGGCTCCTTTTGTTGTAGATGGACCTGATTTGAGGACAAATCCTTTTCAAGAGGGAGGGGATGATGTGATCATGGACCGGATCACTAAGGAGGACAATGAGGAGAGTTTAGATGAGCAACATGAAGCCACAATGCATCAACCATTTGATGAGGATGCTCTAACCATTCCTGAAGGTCCCATGACTCGTTCCAGAGTCAAGAAGCTTAAGGAGAATGTTGTTGGATTACTCACTTCACATCCACAACAAGAAGGTCTTGGACAAGGTTTGATCCGAGATGTCTTGATCACCATTCAAGCCATCTCTACACCAAACTGAGGTAGTGTCTAGGCAGACATGGGGTGCGTGCTCTTTTCCTTGCTTTTGGTTTTGTCCCACGAGGTTTTCCAGGAGGAAGGTTTTTAACGAGGCCACAACTTGTCTACAAATCACCTAAGTACTATACTCGGTCCAAGCCTATTAGAAGTTGCATTTTATTTCATTATTAAGCTTATAAACTATAGTTTTCTTTGTTTCCTTTTTTGATTCCTTGTCGAAACCCTAGAGGCATGTCTCTGGTTTCTTATTTAAAGGGTTCTATACACCCTATTGTAACCACCCAATCTTTTCTATACAAGTTTATTCATCTTTGCGGCTCTCTCTCTCTCTAAAAGAAGTGTGCCGAGTCTGGTGTGTCATATCCAGAGCCTAAGGGTGTCTAGTTTGGTGTGTAATATCCAAACCATTCATCTAGGAGTATCAAGAGATCATCCATCCCTCTTGTGTCACCATTCAATCCACACGCCTTGAAGGACTTGAGTCTTTTGATTCGTTCTTGCAAGGATTATCCATTCCCATCAACCAAAGAGCATCCTAGGGACGCATCACAGTCTTCCATTCATCTCCTTCTTTCATCCTAATCTGATGATAACCACTTTTTAAATCAATCTTAGAAAAGATGCAAGAACCATGTAATTCATCAAGCATATCATCAAGTCTAGGGATAGGGTGGCGATACTTCACTATGATGTTGTTGATTGATCTACAATCAACACACATACGCCATGTACCATCCTTCTTAGGCACTAGGAGCACTGGTACAGCACATGGGCTCAAACTCTCTCGGATATAGCCCTTCTCCATGAGTTCCTCTACTTGTCTTTGCAACTCCTTGGTCTCAACCGGATTGCTTCTATATGCTGGACGGTTTGGAAGTGTAGATCCTGGCACAAAGTCTATCTGGTGCTCAATCCCTCTCAAAGGTGGTAAACCAATGGGATTGTCCTCTGGAAATACATCTTGAAACTCCTGCAAAAGAGAAACCATTTCACTCGGATACACCGGTGTAGAATCAGTTAAGTTCAATAGAGTCTCTTTAAACACAAGTAAGATAGCTGATTGTTTAGAGTTGAGAGTTCTTTTGATATCACCCATGTTAGCATAGAAGTTTGGCTGCTTAGTTCCAGCCGGTTTTAGATCAATCTCCTTCTTCTTTTGGAGTTGAATCTGATCTTGTTGCACTTCCTTGGGTGTCAAGGGAACCAGAGTAGTCTTCTTGCCCTTGAACAGAAAGGAATGCTTGTTGGTGAACCCATCATGGATCACACGTCTATCAGATTGCCAAGGTCTTCCAAGAAGTATGTGACCAGCTTGCATAGGCAACACATCACACAAGACTTCATCTTCATATCTCCCAATGGCTAAGGGAATAAGAACTTGACTTGAAACCTTCATGGTGCCTTCTTCATTCAGCCATTGTAACTTGTAAGGCTTGGGATGCTTTTGAACCTTCAATCCCAACTTCTGGACCATTGTCTCACTCGCAGCATTGACACAACTTCCTCCATCAACAATGAGGCTGCACACTTTTCCTTGGACCAAGCACCGGGTGTAGAAGAGGTTCTCACGTTGCTCTAGCTCCTCAGCCTTGTTTTGCAAGCTTAGAAGCCTTCTTGCTACTAAAAGCTTCCCCTGGACTGGTCCTTCTTCAAGTTCTTCTTCAGTGTCTTCTTGGTCAGACTCGGTGTTGTCATCTCCTGAGGTATACTCTCCATCTTCCAGTAAGAACATGACTCTCTTGTTGGTACACTCATTGGCATAATGTCCTCTTCCTTGGCACTTGAAGCACTTGACATCACGAGCTCTGGAACTAGAAGCTTCAACCTTGCCTTTGCCCTTGTCAAGAGCACTGATTGGTTTGGCCTCTTCTCTTGGATAGGACTTGTTGTCCTTCTGGAATGGTTTAGACTCCTTAGATAAGGTGACTTCTCTTCCTTGTTGTTGTGTAACCGGTTAGAGCCATACTGATTGCGTGAGTGTCCCCTCCTCTTGAGTTGTTGCTCAACAAGAATAGCCTTGTGTAGCATCTCTTCAAGCTCCACATAATGTTGCATCTCAACATTGTCTTGTATCTCTCGGTTTAACCACAAAGGAACCTTGACATGGTTGCTTCTCTATCCTCTGATATGTTAGCCTCTAGCATGAGTAACTCCATCTCCTGGTAATACTCCTCCACTGATCTTGAACCTTGGGTAAGTTTCCTCAGCCGGTGGTGCAAGTCTCTAAGGTAATGGCTTGGAACAAACCTCTTGCGCATGATTGACTTCATCTCTGTCCAAGTTTCAACCGGTTCCTCTCCATTCCTCCTACGAGTTGTGAGGTACTGATCCCACCAACTCAGAGCATAGTCATAGAACTCAGTGGCAGCAATCTGAATCTTCTTGTGGTTTGTGTACTGCTTGCACTGGAAGACTAGCTCAATCTTCTTCTCCCACTCAAGATAGGCATCCGGATCAGCTTTGCCATGGAATGGGGGTATCTTGATCTTCAAACCGGCAAGATCATCTCCCTGGTTCATTCTTCTCTCTTGGGCACGCCTAGGTCTTCTTGAGGATGAGCTGAGGTGATCATACTCTTCATCAGTCTCCTCATAACCATCATGTTCTTGGCGAGTTGTTTGGCGAGTTGCTTGCGGTCTCTCTTCTCTCCTAGTCTCTTGGTTTGGCAAGTGACTAGTAGCTCTCCTGATGTCTTCTCTAAGCTCTCTCCTGATGTCATTGAGGTTGGTCCTCATCATCTCGGTCATGGTTGCCACCATACTTTGGTTAAGTTGATTGGTCATAGCTTCCATGAGGAGTTTGTTCCTCCGGACGAGATCAGCCTCTTCTTCAGACTCGGACACCATGTTTCCTGCTCAAAGATAAACAAGACAACCAGTAAAAGGTTTCTAGGGAAGAAGACAAGCAAAAAGGAAAAAGAAAACAAGCAAAAAGGAAAAGAAACAAGCTTGTAATGCAAGACAAAAGTAAAAAGGACAATCGACTAGAAAAAGGAAAAAGATTCAAGCAAAAAGGAAAAGCTTCTAAACCTTTTCCTAAACTCTTCTAAGGTTTCCTAGCAACCTAACAAGCTTATTCTACTCGTGTTCAAGGTGAGAAACAAACTAGACTAATGCACAAAGTAATCGACACAAGGAATGCATGCGGCTAGGGTTTCTTCTCTCTAGGTTTCCGAAAAATCCAAATAAGGAAAGTCTCAAAGTTCTTGTCTAAACTCTTATGCAGTCACGAGCAGCCCTAAACAAAAGAGTTCTAATGCTTATTCAAGATGATATAGATTGAACACGGATGAAACAATCAAAAGAAACAAGAAAACAAGAGAGAAAGCGAGTACTTCCCAACCAAAGTTGCTCTGATACCACTTGATGCGTCCCTAGGATGCTCTTTGGTTGATGGGAATGGATAGATCCTTGCAAGAACGAATCAGAGACTCAAGTTCTTCAAGGCGTGTGGATTGAATGGTGACACAAGAGGGATGGATGATCTCTTGATACTCCTAGATGAATAACTTGGATATGACACACCAAACTAAACACCCTTAGGTCTCTGGATACTACACACCAGAACTCGGCACACCTTCTAGAGAGAGAGAGAGCCGTCAAGATGAATCATACTTGTTATTGAAAAGTTGGATGATTACAAGAGGGTGTAGAGAACCCTTTAAATAAGAAACCAGAGACAAATCCTCTAGGGTTTCGACATTAAGCAAGAAAAGGAAAGAAAGGAAACTATAGTCTAAATTTAACTTAAGCTTAAAATGAAATAAAAATGTAACTTCTTTGAGTCTTGGACCGAGATAGGACTTAGGTGATGTGTAGACAAGTTGTGGCCTCATTAAAAACCTTCCTCCTGGAAAACCTCGTGGGACAAAACCAAAAGCAAGGAAAAGAGCACGCACCCCATGTCTTGCCTAGACACTAACTCAGTTTGGTGTAGAGATGGCTTGAATGGTGATCAAGACATCTCGGATCAAACCTTGTCCAAGACCTTCTTGTTGTGGATGTGAAGTGAGTAATCCAACAACATTCTCCTTAAGCTTCTTGACTCTGGAACGAGTCATGGGACCTTCAGGAATGGCCAGAGCATCATCACCAAGTTGTTGGTGCAATGTGGCTTCATGTGGCTCATCTAGACTCTCCTTGTTCTCCTTAGTGATCCGGTCCATGATCACATCACTTTCTTTGGTTCTGAGTAGTTTTGACAATCAAACACCAACTCAATCTTCTTCTCCCACTCCAAGTAGGCATCCGGATCATTCTTACCACAGAAAGGTGGTATCCTGAGCTTGAGATTGCCAAGACTATCATCAAGTTGTTCTCTGGGAGCGCGCTGAACATGGGTTCTGGTGTGAGATGCTGCTCTTACTGATTTTACTTCATCTGAACTTCTCCCAGACGATGAGTAGTTGTCCTCAGTTCCTGCTATGGCCACTCTCTTGCCTCTCCTCTTCCCTCTGGCTGCTTTCCTAACCTGTGAAGAAGTACCCAAGATTTCATCAGTTGGTTGTTTCTGAAAGTCTAACCTTTTGTTAAACTCTTTCATCATGTAAGACATCATAGCCTCCATCTGTAATTTATCAAGTTTAGGGGCGGATATCTCCTCTTCTCTGCTACCATCAGACATGGTTTCCTGTTACAATCTTAACAAGGAAAATGAGTACAACAAAGTATAGCCGAAGCCTCACTTCTCTCAAGTGTTTCTCTCAAGTTTTTGTGGTGATATATCTCTGTGAATCCAACAGTTCAGAAACAGAACAAAGATCAAACTTTTAGAGTAAAATCCCCACCCCAAAGAGAAGAAAAGATAGACAGATTGCAAGATTTTTGGTTGCAAGGAGCTTTACCACCAGAGACTGGATTTCTCTTCAGTCTGGCTGGATTTGTCTTCAGCCTATTGATACTCTGGTCGTTTTTCTTTTTCTTTTATACTGGTTGGCCCCCTTGCAGTTTTATAGATAGAAAGAAAAGAGAAACAGAGAATTTGATCGAAATAAGGTTCCCAAAAGAGGAGAAATCGAAATCAAACCCTAAATCAGAAGCCCTCAATCTGCTCTGATACCACTTAATGAAACCCTTGGTGTTTCTGATCCCTTTTCGAATGATCTGAGGGTGATTCTGGTTTGAACTCTTGATTGGAAACGTTGGGATGATTGGTTCCCTTGATAAAACAGAACAATGATAGATGGATTGTGGAAGAAGGTAGTGATGAGGATGGTTCTTCAGTGAGAGATCGATGGAGAGATCAAACACTTGTGTAGAATTGCCTATGATCGAGCAGGTCACCGCTCAGACGTGATCACTAGGCAAGATGCAGAGGATTTGACTCCTAAGCAATCGATGTTCAGAGGCTGAACAAAGGATTCACAAGCTTTTAGAGAGATTTTGATAAAAAGAGTGAATGATCTTATTGAAATCGAAACATGAGTTTATGTAGAACAAAGAGCACGCCAAAAGACTTATTGGGAACTAAACAAGACTTTCTAAATTGTAGAAAACAAGAAAGACTAAGGGAAAAACTATGCAGGACCGAAGACTGAGTAGTTGAAGAGCTTGGTTTGGTTCTGGTCTTGTTCTTCCATCGAATTTGGGTCTGGTTTGATGTAAACCATTCCAACAATGGCTTTCTCCATTCTTCTGGTTTGTGATCGAGTGATAGGGCCTTTAGAAAGGTTGAATGGGTCCTTAGCTTGGAAAGAGAAAACATATCCTGATCCATCAAGGTTTTGGGTTGAAATTGCATCTCTTTGGGCTGAAGAGGACACATCTTTTCCTTTAGCAAGTTTGGGCCAATTTCCTTCAGTTCCAGCTAGGTCCATCTCGCCTAGAGTGTTCAGCTCATCTTGTAAGTTTAGTGAAGAACAGAGTGTGATTAAGCAAGAACAGGAGAGAGAGAGAGTGATTTCGTTTGAGAGAGAGAGAGAGAGAGAGTGTAAACGAGAGATAGAGTGTAGGAAGGATTCTTTTTCCTTGCATTAATAACTCGGTATACAAGAGGAATATATAGGCAAGATGCCTCAGCTCCTAAACTAATAAACAAATAGGCTAAGCAAGTGGTGATGTGATCATGGACCGGATCACTAAGGAGGACAAGGAGTGTCTAGATGAGCCACATGAAGCCACAATGCATCAACCACTTGGTGAGGATGCTCTAGCCATTTCTGAAGGTCCCATGACTCGTTCCAGAGTCAAGAAGCTCAAGGAGAATGTTGTTGGATTACTCACTTCACATCCACAACAAGAAGGTCTTGGACAAGGTTTGATCCGAGATGTCTTGATCACCATTCAAGCCATCTCTACACCAAACTGAGTTAGTGTCTAGGCAAGACATGGGGTGCGTGCTCTTTTCCTTGCTTTTGGTTTTGTCCCACGAGGTTTTCCAGGAGGAAGGTTTTTAACGAGGCCACAACTTGTCTACATATCACCTAAGTGCTATTCTCGGTCCAAGACTAATAGAAGTTGCATTTTATTTCAATTTAAACTTATAAACTATAGTTTTAGTTCTTTCCTTTTTTGATGCATTGTCGAAACCCTAGAGAGTGTGTTCTCTGGTTTCTTATTTAAAGGGTTCTCTACACCCTTATGTTATTATCCAACCTTTTCAATACAAGTTCATTCATCTTTTGCGGCTCTCTCTCTCTCTAAAAGAAGTGTGCCGAGTTCTGGTGTGTCATACCCAGAGTCTAAGGGTGTTTAGTTTGGCGTGTCATATCCAAATCATTCATCTAGGAGTATCAAGAGATCATTCATCCCTCTTGTGTCACCATTCAATCCACACGCCTTGAAGAACTTGAGTCTCTGATTCGTTCTTGCAAGGATCTACCCATTCCCATCAACCAAAGAGCATCCTAGGGACGCACCAAGTTGTATCAGAGCAACTTTGGTTGGGAAGTACTCGCTATCCTTTATTTTCTTGTTTCTTTTGTTTGTTCAATCCGTGTTTCATCTTTATCCTTTGAATAAGCAGTAGAACTCATCTCAACTAGGGCTGCTCGATTTGCATAAGAGTTTTAGACAAAGATTATAGGACTTTCCTTTTTGGTTTTTTTCGGAAACCCTAGAGAGAGAGTAACCCTAGCCGCATGCATCATCCTTGTCGATTGTTTTGTGCATTGCTTTAACTTGTTTAACACCTTGAACACGAGCATACTAGGATTGTTAGGTTTCTAGAACACCTTAGAAGAGTTTAGGAAAAAGCTTAGAAGCTTTTCCATTTTGCTTGAAATCGATTTCCTTTTCACTTAACCGATTTCCTTTTTACTTGTTGTCTTGCGAGACAAGCTTGTTTGCTTTTCCTTTTTGCTTGTTTTTCTTTTCCTTTTTGCTTGTCTTCTTCCCTAGAACCCTTTACTGGTTGTCTTGTTTGTCTTTAAGCAGGAACAATGGTGTCCGAGTCTGAGGAAGAGGCTGAACTCGTCAGGAGAAACAAACTCCTCATGGAAGCTATGACCGAGCAACTTAACCAAAGTATGGTAGCAACCATGACTGAGATGATGAGGACCAACCTCAATGACATCAGGAGAGAGCTTAGAGAAGACATTAGGAGATCCACTAGTCACTTACCAAACCAAGAGACTAGGAGAGAAGAGAGACCACAAGCGGCACACCAAGCAACTCGCCAAACAACTCGCCAAGAGCATGATGGTTATGAGGAGACTGATGAAGAGTATGATCACCTCAGCTCATCCTCAAGAAGACCTAGGCGTGTCCAAGAGAGAAGAGTGAACCAAGGAGATGATCTTGCTGGTTTGAAGATCAAAATACCCCCATTCCATGGCAAGGCTGATCCGGATGCCTATCTTGAGTGGGAGAAGAAGATTGAGCTAGTCTTTCAGTGCAAGCAATACACCAACCACAAGAAGATTCAGATTGCTGCCACTGAATTCTATGACTATGCTTTGAGTTGGTGGGATCAATACCTCACAACTCGTAGGAGGAATGGAGAGGAACCGGTTGAAACTTGGACAGAGATGAAGTCGATCATGCGCAAGAGATTTGTTCCAAGCCATTACCTTAGAGACTTGCACCATCGGCTGAGGAAACTTACTCAAGGTTCAAGATCAGTGGAGGAGTATTACCAAGAGATGGAGCTACTTATGCTAAGGGCTAACATATCAGAAGATAGAGAAGCAACCATGTCAAGGTTCCTTTGTGGTTTAAACCGAGAGATACAAGAAAATGTTGAGATGCAACATTATGTGGAGCTTGAAGAGATGCTACACAAGGCTATTCTTGTTGAGCAACAACTCAAAAGGAGGGGACACTCACGCAATCAGTATGGCTCTAACCGGTTACACAGCAACAAGGAAGAGAAGTCACCATATTCTAAGGAGTCCAAACCATTCCAGAAGGACAACAAGTCCTATCCAAGAGAAGAGGCCAAACCAATCAGTGCTCTTGACAAGGGCAAAGGCAAGGTTGAAGCATCTAGTTCCAGAGCTCGTGATGTCAAATGCTTCAAGTGCCAAGGAAGAGGACACTA
>CAJHQQ010005162.1:0-19781 GCA_905132885.1 Moricandia moricandioides
AAAGTAACCTCACATATCTTTCATAAAGAAGAGCCGCCTGTTCAGAACGTCATGGTCCCTTTAAAACAACACATGGTAGCAGAGAAGACACCCAAGGAACCTCAGAGAGCTTGTAGAATGAATCAAACTAATTGTCTTTGATCCATGTGATTTCCAAAGGACCTTCTTAGGTACTTTTCTGTTCACTCCTTTTGTTTGGTACAAGGAAAGAGAAGTGGAACTATCAAGACACAACTTGGGTATAAGACATATTGTATTTGAGCCTGGAGGAGAGGTCTGGTGATGTGATCATGGAAAGCACCAAAGAATGGAAGCATGAACCTGAACCTGAAGAGCTTGAGGATGCAACCTTTAAGAGTGCATTTGATGTGATCATGGACCGGATCACTAAGGAGGACAAGGAGAGTCTAGATGAGCCACATGAAGCCACAATGCATCAACCACTTGGTGAGGATGCTCTAGCCATTCCTGAAGGTCCCATGACTCGTTCCAGAGTCAAGAAGCTTAAGGAGAATGTTGTTGGATTACTCACTTCACATCCACAACAACAAAGTCTTGGACAAGGTCTGATCCGAGATGTCTTGATCACCATTCAAGCCATCTCTACATCAAGCTGAGTTAGTGTCTAGGCAAGACATGGGGTGTGTGCTCTTTTCCTTGCTTTTGGTTTTGTCCCACGAGGTTTTCCAGGAGGGAGGTTTTTAACGAGGCCACAACTTGTCTACACATCACCTAAGTCCTATCTCGGTCCAAGACTACATGAAGTTCCATTTTTATTTCATTCTAAACTTATGTTAAACTTAGACTATAGTTTTATTTCTTTCCTTTTTTTGGTTCCTTGTCGAAACCCTAGAGGCATGTCTCTGGTTTCTTATTTAAAGAGGTCTCAACACCCTCTTGTAATCATCCAGTCTTTTAATAAACAAGTTACATTCATCTTTGCGGCTCTCTCTCTCTCTAAAAGAAGTGTGCCGAGTCTGGTGTGTCATATCCAGAGCCTAAGGGTGTCTAGTTTGGTGTGTAATATCCAAACCATTCATCTAGGAGTATCAAGAGATCATCCATCCCTCTTGTGTCACCATCCAATCCACACGCCTTGAAGGACTTGAGTCTTTTGATTCGTTCTTGCAAGGATTATCCATTCCCATCAACCAAAGAGCATCCTAGGGGCGCATCAGGTGGTATCAGAGCAACTTTGGTTGGGAAGTACTCGCTATCCTCTTTTGTTCTCTTGTTTTCTTTTGTTGTTTCAATCCGTGTTTCATCTTTATCTTTGAATAAGCAGTAGAACTGATTTGTTTAGGGCTGCTCGTGACTGCATAAGAGTTTAGACAAAGATTTTTAAACTTTCCTTATTTGGTTGCATGCGAAAACCCTAGAGAGAGAAGAACCCTAGCCGCTTACCCTCACTTGTCTATCACTTTGTGCATTAGTTTAGCTTGTCTATCACCTTGAACACGAGCATATTGAGGCTATTAGGGTGCTAGAAAACCTTAGGAGTGATTAGGAAAAAGCTTAGAAGTGTTTCCTTTTTGCTTGAATCCTTTTTCCTTTTCTAGCCGATTTCTCCTTTTTTGTTTTGTCTTGCAAGACAAGCTTGTTTGCTTTTCCTTTTTGCTTGTTTTCTTTTTCCTTTTTGCTTGTCTTGTTCCCTAGAAACCTTTTACTGGTTATTTTGGGTTACCTTTGCGTGCAGGAAGCATGGAAGCCGAGTCTGAAGAAGAAGCTTCACTCGCCAGGAAGGACAAGTATCTCATGGAGGCTATGTCGGCTCAACTTAACCAAAACATGGTGGCAACCATGACCGAGATGATGAGGACCAACCTCAATTACCTCAGGAGAGAGCTTAGAGAAGACATCAGGAGAGCTACTAGTCAAGCACCAAACCGAGAGACTAAGAGGGAAAGAGAGAGGAGAGAGGAGAGACCTCATGCAACTCGCCAAGAGCATGATGGTTATGAGGAGACTGACGATGAGTATAAGCACCTCAGTTCATCCTCAAGAAGACATAGGCGTGTCCAAAAGAGAAGGATGAACCAGGGAGATGAGCTTGCTGGTTTGAAGATCAAGATACCCCCATTCCATGGCAAGGCTGATCCGGGTGCCTACCTTGAGTGGGAGAAGAAGATTGAAAGTCTTGATGGAAAGGAACCAATCTGTTATAACAAGGAGAAGACAGTCTCTAAGCCATCTAAAGAAGATAAACAATTCTGTTTATTCAGTGAAGAGGTTAAGGAGGCATTGTTACAAGTAATGATGGGTGTGGAGAAGCAAATCAAACGGACCAACACAACACGTCCATCCATTGAAACACAGCATCAAGAACCAGCACCAGTTGCGCCTATCCAAGAAGATCAAGACAAGGTAACCTCCCATATCTTTCATAAAGAAGAGGAGCCTGTTCAGAACGTCATGATCCCTTTAACACAACACATGGTAGCAGAGAAGACACCCAGGGAACCTCAGAGAACTCATAGAATGAATCAACTAATTGTCTTTGATCCCTGTGATTTCCAAAGGACCTTCTTAGGTACTTTTCTGTTCACTCCTTTTGTTTGGTACAAGAAAAGAGAAGTGGAACTATCAAGACACGACATGGATATGAGACATCTTGTATTTGAGCCTGGAGGAGAGGTCTGGAATCAGAAGAACAAGATCAAACAGATTAAGAAGAGTTCAGCCGCACCAACATTTGATTTGATAGATTTCTCATCCTTTGAAGATAAGGGGTTGCACGTCTCAGCTCAGCAAGAGTTTCACTATGAAACCAACTGGAGAATGAAGCCAAATCAGTCACGGATCCTGTTAGAAAATGAAGAACAGAGTGAAGAACCAGAGAAAAAGAAAGTAAACTCGAGAGAGAGAGATACTCGAAACTAAGAAAGAGAGTGAAGGGAAACTTGTTTCCTTGAATTGAAGTGTGGCTCGGTTACATGCTTAAGTAGGCAAGTTGCCTATACAGAGAATGAATAAAATAAGCTTGCCTAAGTACAAAAGAAAGAATAAACTAAAGGACTCTGCTCGAGGGAGGTGGTCTGATCAAGACATGAAAGTGACATGTCCTCAACGGTTCAACCCTTAAGAGGAACATGTGATCTTTCTATTTGAATCCACTCTTCTTGCCTCTAAAATATCTCCAACGGTCTCTTCTCTCTTCTGGCAAGAACCGAGGGCGAGTTTGAACTTGCCTTGCCTCCTAAGACACGTTAGGTTGAGCTGAGGTGCCTTATGAGTCAAGTATTGTACGGACATACTTGTAACTCAAGCAAGTTCAACTCTGCTTCTTCTTCACTTGCATCCGGATTCTTTCTTCCTCTTATTTGATTATATACTTTGTCAATACTCCCCCTCAAGCTTAGCCATACAGCATGGTTAAGCTTGGAGACCATGAACACATCCCTCATTAAAACCTTTGTGTGTAAAACCCACTGGGATAAAACCACACAAGGAAAAAGAGTAGATGTTTCATGGCTGAGGGGATCATGATCTGGATAGATCTATGAGTCCCAACCTTGGATGTATGAACTCACAGACTTTGGTGCTTGCCCCCTTGGTAAAGATGTCTGCTAGTTGATCTTCACTTCTGGTATAGCAAGGTAGAATGATCTTCTGCTCCACAGCTTGCCTCACTTTATGACAATCCACTTCAATGTGCTTGGTTCTTTCATGGAACACCGAGTTTGAAGCTATGTGTATGGCCGCCTGATTATCACAATGCATAGTGATAGGAGTAGTGGTTTCAATGCCCAAGTCTAGAAGTAGATTCCTGATCCAGATGAGCTCACTTGTCAGCTTCCTCATTGCCCTATATTCTGCCTCAGCACTTGAACATGACACCACCTTTTGTTTCTTGCTCTTCCAAGTTACTAAGTTGCCTCCAATGAATGTGCAATAGCCTGATGTGGACCTTCTATCTATTCTATCACCAGCCCAATCAGCATCACAGTAGCCTACAATCTCTGTGCTCTTGTTGTATCCCATCCAGACTCCTTGACCAGGAGCTTCTCTCAAGTACCTTAGGACCCTTTCCACCATGTTCCAATGATGAATCTTAGGAGCTTGCATATGTTGACTGATCTGGTTAACAGCAAAGCAAATGTCTGGCCGTGTGATGGTGAGATAGATCAGCTTCCCAACCATTCTCCTATATAGCTTGGCATCCTCAAATGGCTCATCTTCAAACTCCCCCTCACGCAAGACTTTGTATCCATCTTCTAGTGGGGTTTTGGCCATTCTTCCTCCAAGAGTTCCTGCCTCATTCAACAGATCAAGTGTGTACTTCCTTTGGGATAGATGGAGCCCCTCTTTAGAGCGGCATATCTCAATCCCTAGGAAGTACTTTAACTCTCCCAAATCTTTGATATCAAATGTAGACTTAAGGAAAGACTTAGTAGAGATGATACCTTCCTTGTTGTTTCCAGTGATGATTATATCATCAACATAGATGAGGATGACCACAATCCCTTCTTGGCTTGTGAGGGTGAAGAGTGTATGATCTGCTTCTGACTTCTTGAACCCTCTTCCATTCAAGGTGGTGCTTAGTTTGTGGTACCAAGCTCTAGGAGACTGTTTTAGCCCATAGATTGCCTTCTTGAGTCTTAGGACATTTCCTGGCTTGACTAGATGCTCTAAACCAGGTGGTGGACGCATATAGACTTCATCCTCTAGCTCTCCTTGTAGGAAAGCATTCTTGACATCCATTTGCCAGAGATCCCATTCCATGTTCACTGCTATGGACAATATGATCCTTATTGTGTGTAACTTGGCCACTGGTGCAAAGGTATCATTGTTGTGATTTTTAGTAATTTAGTGAGAGTTTAAATGAGATTAAGAGAGAGTTTGTTGCTGGAAATGTGAAGAATAGCAAGAACAGGAGAGAGAGTGAGGGATTTCGTGAGTGAGAGAGAGAGAAGGAGAGAATATGATTTCCTTACTTGATTCATTGCTGGGGTTACATTATTTAAAGACAATACAAATTAGAAACAAGACAAATAGAATAGAATAAAATACTCCCACTTGTCTCTGAGCTTCCAACGGTCTTCTTCCATCCAGATTTTAAATCTTGTGATGTAGTCAGTTCATGTAGTCGATTCATGTAGTTGACTATATGATGTAGTTGAGGCATGTAGTCGACTATATTATCGGACTATGTAGTTGATGCATGTAATCAACTATATCACATGATTATATCACATGACTATGTCAATACTCTTGCTCTTTATTTCTTCATGTCAACACTCCCCCTCAAGCTTGACCATGTGGAACAAGTCAAGCTTGGAAGCCATGAAGCATTCCCTCATTAAAACCTCAGCTAGTAAAAACCGCATGGGACAAAAACCACACCAAGGAAAAAGAGTAGAACACTTCATGGTAAGAGGATCAGTGACATGTGAGATCTATGAGTCCAAGTTTTGGATGAATGAACTCACAGACTTTGGTGCTAGCAGCCTTGGTAAAGATGTCAGCTAGCTGGTCTTCACTTCTGGTATAGCAAGGCAGGATGACTTTCTGCTCCACGGCTTGCCTCACCTTATGACAATCCACCTCAATGTGTTTAGTTCTCTCATGGAACACATTGTTGGAAGCTATGTGTATTGCAGCCTGGTTATCACAGTGCATGGTTATGGGTGTGGTAGTCTCAATTCCCAAGTCCTTAAGCAACCCTTTAATCCAAATCAGTTCACTTGTGAGCTTTCTCATGGCTCTATACTCTGCCTCAGCACTTGAACATGAGACCACCTTCTGCTTCTTGCTCTTCCATGTTACTAAATTACCTCCAATGAAAGTACAATAGCCGGTTGTAGACCTCCTATCTATCCTATCTCCAGCCCAATCAGCATCACAATAACCAACTATCTCAGTACTCTTGTTGCAACCCATCCAAACTCCTTGTCCTGGTGCTTCTCTTAAGTACCTCAGAATTCTTTCAACCATGTTCCAATGATGTATCTTGGGGGCTTGCATATGTTGGCTTACTTGGTTGACTGCGAAGCACACATCTGGTCTTGTGATAGTGAGATATATGAGTTTTCCCACCATTCTCCTATAGTGCTTCACATCTTCATAAGCCTTGTCTTCATACTCCCCCTCACGCATTACTTTGTATCCCTCCTCTAGAGGTGTTTTGGCAGCTCTACCACCAAGGTCTCCAGCTTCCTTTAATACATCAAGGGTGTATTTCCTTTGGGACAGAAACAGTCCCTCCTTCGACCTACACATCTCAATCCCAAGAAAATATTTGAGCTCTCCCAAATCCTTGATATCAAATGTTGCCTTGAGGAATGCTTTGGTGGAGCTGATCCCCTCTTTATCACTGCCTGTGATGATGATATCATCCACATAGATGAGAATCACAATGATCCCTTTCTGACTGGTGAGAGTAAACAAAGTGTGATCAGCTTCAGATTTCACAAACCCTCTTCCATTAAGGGTTGTGCTCAGTTTGTGATACCAGGCTCTTGGAGATTGCTTTAGACCATAGATTGCCTTCCTCAGCCTCAATACATTACCAGGTTTTACCATGTTTTCCATCCCTGGTGGAGGCCGCATGTATACTTCATCTTCTAGCTCTCCTTGTAAGAATGCATTCTTAACATCCATTTGCCAAAGATCCCATTCCAAATTCACAGCAAGAGAGAGCAAAATCCTTATGGTGTGAAGCTTTGCCACTGGTGCAAAGGTTTCAAGATAGTCCTCACCATATACTTGAGTGTAGCCTCTTGCTACCAGCCTGGTCTTCTTCCTCTCAGGTTTCCCATTGGCTAAGTACTTAATTGTGAACAACAGCATGCTTGTTACTGCCTTCTTGCCTTTGGGAAGTTCAGTTTCAAACCAGGTTCCATTTTTCTCCATAGCACCCATCTCATCTCTTACTGAATCTCTCCATTCCTTAATTTCCATAGCCTCTTCATATGACCTTGGTATGTAAGCCTCATTAAGGTTAGTGATGAAAGCTTGATGATCCATAGGATATTGAGCTAGGGAGCATGTTGCTTGTATAGGATGAGCTACAGCTTGTGAGTTGAAGTAGACCCTTGTGTTGATCCAATTAGAGGCCGGCTGTTTGATTCTAGTACTCCTCCTTAGTACTGGTTGTGATTCTTCATTTTGAACCTCTTCTTCATTGGCTGAGGGTTGGTTCTCATTTACCACTGGTGCTTCTTGATCTTGTTGCTCATCTTGACCATGAATTGGTGCTGAGTTTTCGGATTGTGGCTCAGCATTGTTGCCCCCCTCATGGTCAAGGTGGGGAATCTCCTGACCCTCAAACTCATCAGTGGTGGTCTCAGCTTCACTAGACTGCTGAGTGGGAGCTTGTCTAGCCTCACCTGGTTCAGTACCTCTCTTATCCATAGGTATACTGATCCCAATACTCTCCATTACCCGTCGAAGATTGTTTGCTCTATCCGAGGTTGATTGGGATAGATTCTCAAGTTCACTCCAATCTTTGTTGTTGTAGTATCCTCTAGATTCCACAAACTTCACATCTCGAGATACCAGGACTCTCCTAGTCTCTGGTTCATAACACTTATAACCCTTTTGGTTTGGAGAGTAGCCAATGAACATAGCTCTTGTACTCTTGGCCTCTAGTTTATTTCTTTGCTCTCCTGGTATCAAGACAAAGCAAAGACACCCAAACACACGCATATGATCAATAGATGGTCTAGTTTTGTTCAATACCTCAAATGGAGATTGGTCTTGAAGAATTCTTGTTGGAATCCGGTTGATCAAGTAGCATGCTGTCATGACTGCATCTCCCCAAAACCTTTTAGGTACACTTGTATGGAACATCATGCTCCTGGCCACCTCCATCAGATGTCGATTTTTCCTCTCAGCTACACCATTTTGTTGTGGTGTGTAAGGACAGCTAGTTTGCTGAATGATCCCATGCTGAGCTAGATATTGCTTAAATGCTTGACTAGTGTACTCTCCACCATTATCAGACCTGAGAATCTTCAACTTGGCATTAAAATGGTTGGAAACATGATTATGGAAGTTCTTGAATGCCTCCAGCACCCGGTCTTTTGTCTGAATCAGAGTCACCCATGTGTATTTTGACTTCTCATCAATGAAGGTGACAAAGTACTTGTGATTCTCTCTGGAAAGACACGGTGCTGTCCACACATCAGAATGAACCAGGTCGAAACACTTCTCATAGATAGTGCTAGACCTTGGAAAGACTGTCCTACAATGCTTCCCCAAGATACATGCTTCACATTCATCATTCTGAAACACCATACCCGGAAGCATCAAGTTCAATGCTCTAGTATGGGGATGTCCCAATCTAGAGTGCCATATGGTGCTCTCAACCCCATTAGAAGCACTGATCAGGCAGTGAGCAGGCGTTGCACCAGATATCTTAGTCTTCTCTAGGTGATACAGTTCCTGATGGCTGTGCCCTCTACCAATAACCTGCCCTGTCTTCAAGTCTTGAAACTCAACCTCATCAGGTCTAAAGACAACTTGACAATTCAGATCAATGGTTGCTCTTTTCACTGATAGCAAATTTGATGTAAACTGAGGCATATACAAGGCAGTTGATTCTTTATCAAACAACCTAAGGTTCCCTATCCCTTCTATCTTAACCTTATCACCATTTGCTATAAGCACATTCCCTGAGGCAGGTTTGATATTACTAACCAGGTTCCTATCACTAATCATGTGATGGCTAGCTCCTGAATCTATAATAATGGGTTTTGAGTCAGGAGAATAATTACCAACCTCCTTGGGTGAGATAAGGGCCTTGGCAGCTTTTATAAGGGCATCAAAGTCTCTTCTGGTCGCTGGACCATCAGAATTGGTCGCCCCTGCCATACTCCTCCATGTTCCTCCTTCATCAGAAGCACCACAGAATGCTGAATACATGGTTCTTCCTTCAATTACTTGATACTCAAACTCCTTGAGCTCAAATGTACTCGGCTGGCTTCCTTGGGAACTTGGCAGCTTCCTTTCTTGAATAATATGACTTATCAGACTTTTGCAGGGTAAATCCAAGTTTAGGAGAAGACTGAAAACTTTGTCTTGCTCATAGACAGCTTGAAGACTCTCCCATAGATTCCCATAAGTATTTTGAAGCTTCTCCCATAGATTCTTGGCGATTCTGATGTGATAATGATCCTCCAAGATCTGTTCAGACAGAGAGCTGTGTATAATTCCAAGTGCTTGCTGTTCCTCTTGAACCCACTTGGCTTCATGCTTCATACCAGTAGCCTGACTATCCTCTTGAGCCATCCTCTTTGAAATTTCAGCCTCCATGATATGGCTGTCCCAAAGTCCATGACTTCCCAAGGTAACTCTGGCCACTCTTGACCATAAAAGATAGTTAGGACCCTCTAGGGTCACTGGAATAAGGTTCTCCTTCTTCATTTTCTTGGTCGAAATCACCTTTACTCAATTTAAGTAGACTTTTCCATTTTTGGCAATTTCTGGAGCTGGAAAAGATGAACAGCTGAAGAACAAGATGAACTTTGCCAAAAATAGAAATGAAACTCAGAGAATTTGCGGAAGTAAGTAAAGAGAGTAGGGAGATTTAGGTCTCAAGAGCATACAGCTCTGATACCATGTGAGTTTTAGTAATTTAGTGAGAGTTTAAATGAGATTAAGAGAGAGTTTGTTGCTGGAAATGTGAAGAATAGCAAGAACAGGAGAGAGAGTGAGGGATTTCGTGAGTGAGAGAGAGAGAAGGAGAGAATATGATTTCCTTACTTGATTCATTGCTGGGGTTACATTATTTAAAGACAATACAAATTAGAAACAAGACAAATAGAATAGAATAAAATACTCCCACTTGTCTCTGAGCTTCCAACGGTCTTCTTCCATCCAGATTTTAAATCTTGTGATGTAGTCAGTTCATGTAGTCGATTCATGTAGTTGACTATATGATGTAGTTGAGGCATGTAGTCGACTATATTATCGGACTATGTAGTTGATGCATGTAATCAACTATATCACATGATTATATCACATGACTATGTCAATACTCTTGCTCTTTATTTCTTCATGTCAACAATTGTAGTCTTCTCCATATGTTTGAGTGAAACCTCTTGCAACCAATCTGGTCTTCTTCCTTTCTGGTTTACCATTGGCTAGGTACTTAATGGTGAATATCCATCTGCTTGTCACTGCCTTCTTGCCTTTTGGAAGTTCAGATTCATACCAAGTATCATTGTCTATCATTGCTTTAGTTTCAGCACCAACAGACTCTCTCCACCCATCATCCTCTATTGCTTCTTCATAGGTCCTTGGTATATATTCTTGATCAAGTTGACCCATAAAGACTACATGTTCTTTGAAATCTTGAGAGAAACTTGAGTATAAACAGAAGAAAGAGTGAAAGATCGAGAGAATAGAGAGACTTAGACAAGAAAATGAAGAGAGATCCGGGTAGACTTAAGAGAAACCATGAGAGAGTGTAGAGAGATAAACAAGAGAGAGAGACTGAAATACTCGTTATGATTAATGATAAGCAAGCTTTACAATATATAGAGGAGATTAGGATAAGGTTTCAACGTTAACAAAGACCAAAAGCATGTGTGGTCAAGCCGGGGAGGAGCGTCTATTTGAAATGCTTGGACCAGAAGCTCCACACGTTTGATGCCAAAGGGATCTTGACCAGATGCTCTTCCAGCCATGAGCCAGCCTGTCAGAGACGCGCCTCTCTTATCCTTTTGGTCAAGCTTCCCACGTGGTAAGTGATCAAGGTAATTCTTGGTCGATTAACCTCTTCCCCGGGTAACTTCATCTTCAAGGTAAGTTTGGGTGTACGGCCATTGTACGGCCTTTGTACGGCCAATTGTACGGACACCCCAAACTCAAATCCTCCCAAATCCTCTATGCTTCCTCTATCATTAATCAGCTTATTCAACACTCCCCCTCAAGCTTGACTATGGGAATCAGTCAAGCTTGGATGCCATGAGATCTTCCTCATTAAAAACCTTATCAAAGAAACCCCTCCTTAGGGATAAAACCTTGACAAGGAAAAGAGTAAAGACCTCATGACAAAGGGGCTCAGCTCCTTCTGGTGAGATCAATGAGTCCTAACCTCGTGTGAATGGACTCAATGGTCTTCTGTCTGGCTGCCTTGGTAAACACATCAGCTAGTTGATCCTCACTCCTTGTGTAGCAAGGTAAGATGTCCCCGGATACAATCATTTGCCTCACCTTGTGGCAATCCACTTCAATGTGCTTTGTTCTTTCATGGAACACCGAGTTGGAGGCAATGTGGATGGCAGCTTGGTTGTCACAATGCATGGTCATAGGTGTGTCTTGATCAACCCCCAAGTGCTTCAGTATGCCCTTCATCCAAACTAACTCATTTGTCAGCTTCAGCATGGCTCTATATTCAGCTTCTGCGCTTGAGCATGACACCACCTTTTGCTTCTTGCTCTTCCAAGTGACCAGATTCCCTCCAATGAATGTGCAATAACCGGTGGTGGACTTCCTATCCATCCTATCCCCAGCCCAATCAGCATCACAGTACCCTACCACTTCAGTACTCTTGTTGCAACCCATCCAAACTCCTTGGTTGATTGATCCATTCAGGTACATGAGCAATCTCTTCACCATGTTCCAGTTGATGCTCCTTTGGGGCTTGCATATGTTGACTCACCTGATTCACAGCAAAGCATATATCAGGTCTTGTTATGGTTAAGTAAATTAACTTACCAACAAGCTTTCTGTAAAGCTTGGAATCTTGAAATGGTGGACTATCTTCAATCTCCCCCTCACGTGGCACTTTATATCCATCTTCAAGAGGAGTTCTAGATGTCTTCCCTCCATACATCCCTGCATCTTTCAAAAGATCAAGTGTATACTTTCTTTGGGACAGAAATAAACCTTCCTTAGACCTACATAACTCAATTCCAAGAAAGTATTTCATCTCCCCCAAATCTTTAATTTCAAAGACAGATTTTAGATAGTCTTTAGTAGATTGTATACCTGCCTTGTCACTTCCAGTAATGATGATATCATCAACATATACTAGGAGGACAACTATACCTGAGGATGTAATGAGAGTGAAGAGGGTGTGGTCGAGTTCAGACCTTTTGAAGCCTCTCCCATTCAAGGTGGTGCTGAGTTTGTTGTACCATGCTCTTGGTGACTGCTTAAGACCATATATAGCTTTCCTCAACCTTAGAACGTTTCCTTTCTTCACCAAGTGTTCCAAACCAGGTGGAGGATACATGTAAACTTCATCTTCAAGTTCTCCTTGAAGGAATGCATTCTTTACATCCATTTGCCAAAGATCCCATTCCAAGTTCACTGCCACTGACAATACTATCCTGATGGTGTGAAGCTTTGCAACTGGAGCAAAAGTGTCTAGGTAATCTTCACCATAAGTCTGAGTAAATCCTCTAGCAACAAATCTGGTCTTCTTTCTATCCACCTTCCCATTTGCTAGGTACTTAATTGTGAAGATCCACCTACTAGACACTGCCTTCTTCCCTCTTGGCAGCTCACTCTCATACCAAGTGTCATTCTTAACCATTGCATCAGTGATGCGTCCCTAGGATGCTCTTTGGTTGATGGGAATGGATAGATCCTTGCAAGAACGAATCAGAGACTCAAGTCCTTCAAGGCGTGTGGATTGAATGGTGACACAAGAGGGATGGATGATCTCTTGATACTCCTAGATGAATAACTTGGATATGACACACCAAATTAGACACCCTTAGGTCTCTGGATATTACACACCAGAACTCGACACCTTCTAGAGAGAGAGAGCCGACAAGAATGAATGTAACTTGTTTAATAAAAGACTGGATGATTACAAGAGGGTGTAGAGAACCCTTTAAATAGGAAACCAGAGAACATACTCTCTAGGGTTTCGACCATAAACCAAAAAAGGAAAGAAAGAAAACTATAGTCTAAGTTTAACATAAGTTTAGAATGAAATAAAAATGGAACTTCATGTAGTCTTGGACCGAGAATAGCACTTAGGTGATGTGTAGACAAGTTGTGGCCTCGTTAAAAACCTCCCTCCTGGAAAACCTCGTGGGACAAAACCAAAAGCAAGGAAAAGAGCACACACCCCATGTCTTGCCTAGACACTAACTCAGCTTGATGTAGAGATGGCTTGAATGGTGATCAAGACATCTCGGATCAGACCTTGTCCAAGACTTTGTTGTTGTGGATGTGAAGTGAGTAATCCAACAACATTCTCCTTAAGCTTCTTGACTCTGGAACGAGTCATGGGACCTTCAGGAATGGCTAGAGCATCCTCATCACGTGGTTGATGCATTGTGGCTTCATGTGGCTCATCTAGACTCTCCTCCTTGTTCTCCTTAGTGATCCGGTCCATGATCACAACAAATGCACTCTTAAAGGTTGCATCCTCAAGCTCTTCAGGTTCAGGTTCATGCTTCCATTCTTTGGTGCTTTCCAGGATCACATCATCCCCTCCCTCTTCAAAAAGATTTGTCCTCAAATCGGTTTTACCTACAATAGAGGGGACCAAGTCAGTAACATTGAAGTTTAAAATCAGATTACACTTACCTTGCAAGCCTCTTTGATAGGCATTGTTGCTGACTGGTTTGGATATGTAGAAGGCACTAATCCATTTAGTTCCTGATTCATTACTTAAACCTGACATGTTGAAACAAAGCAAGTTAGCACATGAAAGTTTATCAAAGAGTAATAATCTTATCCCAAATTGGTTTTTGCTCGGTTTTGGCTTGTGTGCTGCTTCTGGTGGTGCTTCTTTGATGAGGATGAAGCTAGTGACGTCCTGGTGCTTATCCTGATCCAAATCAGGTGGCTTGAACCGCTTGTCTTCCACATGCTTGTTCTTTCTTCTTGTATGCTTCCAAGCTTCATCATAATCTGCACATGGCTCTTTTGACAAAAACAAGTGCATCATATCTGTGTAATTGATAAAAGAACTCTTGAAAACATGATCACTTACCTTAGCATGCTCACCTGGTCGCCATATATAGGATTGAGATGTTTTAAACTCAGAAAAGTTCAAAGATAGCCAATACAGGATCACCCGATTTGTAGAACCCATAACTCTTTCATCTGAGAAGGTTTTGACTTGATTCCAATTCGACGTGAGCCCCTGATGAGTTAAGTTTCCATGGCAGTCGAGTTTGATGGTTAACTCCTTGTGGTTGTTGAGATATGACCCTCGGACTGTCCCTATGTCAAGGCTGGCGGCTAGACAGTTTCCAAGGTTTGATTGTTGCTTCATCAACTTAACCAACAACCCATTCTTGATACTCTGATCATTATCATAGCTTCTCTTTTCCAAATGGTAGATCTCAAAACAGTTTGACCTGTACTCACAGCAAGCAAATCAGGCTTCATGTTTTTCTTTGAGTTTAGATAGTTACCCCGGGTTGGTTTCTTTGGAGATTGTTGTAGACTAAGTTCCTCTGGTGGTTTCTCTTTGATTTGAGAAGGAAACATGAGTTCTTCTCCTGCTCCAGTAATCACTTCACCATTGACTCTAGTGACTTCTTCATCTCCAATTACATTTTGATAATCTTTGCATTGGTACTGAAGTTGATGCATATCTGGTGGCTTCCATATCTTGATATGGTCAAGATGCAAGTCCTTTTGATCAACTTCAAACTCCTTATGACCCCAACTTGTTCTAGCACGAACAGAGCACTCTCCAAGGGTGATAATCTTGTGGAAATATTCTCCAGGTCTCCACGAGTAGGTCTGTAACCTTCCAGCACAATCAGACATAAGTTCCTCTTGGGAAAGATCCAAACCGGCATGTTTTGCAAAACTAGCAATATCTTGATGATCAGAAGGCCATTCTCTGTGTTGTCTGGTTTGTTGGATCCGTGACTGATTTGGCTTCATTCTCCAGTTGGTTTCATAGTGAAACTCTTGCTGAGCTGAGACGTGCAACCCCTTATCTTCAAAGGATGAGAAATCTATCAAATCAAATGTTGGTGCGGCTGAACTCTTCTTAATCTGTTTGATCTTGTTCTTCTGATTCCAGACCTCTCCTCCAGGCTCAAATACAAGATGTCTCATATCCATGTCGTGTCTTGATAGTTCCACTTCTCTTTTCTTGTACCAAACAAAAGGAGTGAACAGAAAAGTACCTAAGAAGGTCCTTTGGAAATCACAGGGATCAAAGACAATTAGTTGATTCATTCTATGAGTTCTCTGAGGTTCCCTGGGTGTCTTCTCTGCTACCATGTGTTGTGTTAAAGGGATCATGACGTTCTGAACAGGCTCCTCTTCTTTATGAAAGATATGGGAGGTTACCTTGTCTTGATCTTCTTGGATAGGCGCAACTGGTGCTGGTTCTTGATGCTGTATTTCAATGGATGGACGTGTTGTGTTGGTCCGTTTGATTTGCTTCTCCACACCCATCATTACTTGTAACAATGCCTCCTTAACCTCTTCACTGAATAAACAGAATTGTTTATCTTCTTTAGATGGCTTAGAGACTGTCTTCTCCTTGTTATAACAGATTGGTTCCTTTCCATCAAGACTTTCAATCTTCTTCTCCCACTCAAGGTAGGCACCCGGATCAGCCTTGCCATGGAATGGGGGTATCTTGATCTTCAAACAAGCAAGCTCATCTCCCTGGTTCATCCTTCTCTTTTGGACACGCCTATGTCTTCTTGAGGATGAACTGAGGTGCTTATACTCATCGTCAGTCTCCTCATAACCATCATGCTCTTGGCGAGTTGCATGAGGTCTCTCCTCTCTCCTCTCTCTTTCCCTCTTAGTCTCTCGGTTTGGTGCTTGACTAGTAGCTCTCCTGATGTCTTCTCTAAGCTCTCTCCTGAGGTAATTGAGGTTGGTCCTCATCATCTCGGTCATGGTTGCCACCATGTTTTGGTTAAGTTGAGCCGACATAGCCTCCATGAGATACTTGTCCTTCCTGGCGAGTGAAGCTTCTTCTTCAGACTCGGCTTCCATGCTTCCTGCACGCAAAGGTAACCCAAAATAACCAGTAAAAGGTTTCTAGGGAACAAGACAAGCAAAAAGGAAAAAGAAAACAAGCAAAAAGGAAAAGCAAACAAGCTTGTCTTGCAAGACAAAACAAAAAAGGAGAAATCGGCTAGAAAAGGAAAAAGGATTCAAGCAAAAAGGAAACACTTCTAAGCTTTTTCCTAATCACTCCTAAGGTTTTCTAGCACCCTAATAGCCTCAATATGCTCGTGTTCAAGGTGATAGACAAGCTAAACTAATGCACAAAGTGATAGACAAGTGAGGGTAAGCGGCTAGGGTTCTTCTCTCTCTAGGGTTTTCGCATGCAACCAAATAAGGAAAGTTTAAAAATCTTTGTCTAAACTCTTATGCAGTCACGAGCAGCCCTAAACAAATCAGTTCTACTGCTTATTCAAAGATAAAGATGAAACACGGATTGAAACAACAAAAGAAAACAAGAGAACAAAAGAGGATAGCGAGTACTTCCCAACCAAAGTTGCTCTGATACCACCTGATGCGCCCCTAGGATGCTCTTTGGTTGATGGGAATGGATAATCCTTGCAAGAACGAATCAAAAGACTCAAGTCCTTCAAGGCGTGTGGATTGGATGGTGACACAAGAGGGATGGATGATCTCTTGATACTCCTAGATGAATGGTTTGGATATTACACACCAAACTAGACACCCTTAGGCTCTGGATATGACACACCAGACTCGGCACACTTCTTTTAGAGAGAGAGAGAGCCGCAAAGATGAATGTAACTTGTTTATTAAAAGACTGGATGATTACAAGAGGGTGTTGAGACCTCTTTAAATAAGAAACCAGAGACATGCCTCTAGGGTTTCGACAAGGAACCAAAAAAAGGAAAGAAATAAAACTATAGTCTAAGTTTAACATAAGTTTAGAATGAAATAAAAATGGAACTTCATGTAGTCTTGGACCGAGATAGGACTTAGGTGATGTGTAGACAAGTTGTGGCCTCGTTAAAAACCTCCCTCCTGGAAAACCTCGTGGGACAAAACCAAAAGCAAGGAAAAGAGCACACACCCCATGTCTTGCCTAGACACTAACTCAGCTTGATGTAGAGATGGCTTGAATGGTGATCAAGACATCTCGGATCAGACCTTGTCCAAGACTTTGTTGTTGTGGATGTGAAGTGAGTAATCCAACAACATTCTCCTTAAGCTTCTTGACTCTGGAACGAGTCATGGGACCTTCAGGAATGGCTAGAGCATCCTCACCAAGTGGTTGATGCATTGTGGCTTCATGTGGCTCATCTAGACTCTCCTTGTCCTCCTTAGTGATCCGGTCCATGATCACATCAAATGCACTCTTAAAGGTTGCATCCTCAAGCTCTTCAGGTTCAGGTTCCTGCTTCCATTCTTTGGTGCTTTCCATGATCACATCACCAGACCTCTCCTCCAGGCTCAAATACAATATGTCTTATACCCAAGTTGTGTCTTGATAGTTCCACTTCTCTTTCCTTGTACCAAACAAAAGGAGTGAACAGAAAAGTACCTAAGAAGGTCCTTTGGAAATCACAGGGATCAAAGACAATTAGTTGATTCATTCTATGAGTTCTCTGAGGTTCCCTGGGTGTCTTCTCTGCTACCATGTGTTGTGTTAAAGGGATCATGACGTTCTGAACAGGCTCCTCTTCTTTATGAAAGATATGGGAGGTTACCTTGTCTTGATCTTCTTGGATAGGCGCAACTGGTGCTGGTTCTTGATGCTGTATTTCAATGGATGGACGTGTTGTGTTGGTCCGTTTGATTTGCTTCTCCACACCCATCATTACTTGTAACAATGCCTCCTTAACCTCTTCACTGAATAAACAGAATTGTTTATCTTCTTTAGATGGCTTAGAGACTGGTTCCTTTCCATCAAGGCTTTCAATCTTCTTCTCCCACTCAGCTTTGCCATGGAATGGGGGTATCTTGATCTTCAAACCAGCAAGCTCATCTCCCTGGTTCATCCTTCTCTTGTGGACACGCCTATGTCTTCTTGAGGATGAACTGAGGTGCTCAGACTCATTGTCAGTCTCCTTATAACCATAATGTTCTTGGCGAGTTGCATGAGGTCTCTCCTCTCTCCTCTCTCTTTCTCTTCTAGTCTCTCGGTTTGGTGCTTGACTAGTAGCTCTCCTGATGTCTTCTCTAAGCTCTCTCCTGATGTCATTGAGGTTGGTCCTCATCATCTCGGTCATGGTTGCTACCATGTTTTGGTTAAGTTGAGCCGACATAGCCTCCATGAGATACTTGTCCTTCCTAGCGAGTGAAGCTTCTTCTTAAGACTCGGCTTCCATGCTTCCTGCACGCAAAGGTAACCAAACTAACCAGTAAAAGGTTTCTAGGGAACAAGACAAGCAAAAAGGAAAAAAGAAAACAAGCAAAAAGGAAAAGAAACAAGCTTGTAATGCAAGACAACAAGTAAAAAGGAAATCGGCTAGAAAAAGGAAAAAGATTCAAGCAAAAAGGAAATGATCTAGCACAATGGAAAAACTTCTTAAACCTTTTCCTAAACTTTTCTAAGGTGTTCTAGCAACTTAACAATCCTAGTATGCTCGTGTTCAAGATGTTAAACAAGTTAAAGCAAGGCAAAAGTGAAAAGGAAATCGGCTAGAAAAAGGAAATCGATTCAAGCAAAAAGGAAAAAGATTCAAGCAAAAAGGAAACACTTCTAAGCTTTTTCCTAATCACTCCTAAGGTTTTCTAGCACCCTAATAGCCTCAATATGCTCGTGTTCAAGGTGATAGACAAGCTAAACTAATGCACAAAGTGTTCAACAAGATGATGCATGCGGCTAGGGTTCTTTATCTCTCTAGGGTTTCCGAAAATTTCAAATAAGGAAAGTCCTATAATTCTTGTCTAAACTCTTATGCAATCACGAGCAGCCCTAGTTAGATGAGTTCTAATGCTTTTTTCAGGATGATATAGATTGCACACGGATTGAAACAAGAAAACAAACAAGAAACAAAGATGCTACACGGATGCGATTAACAAAGGTAAACAAGAAATCCACAAGAAACAAAAACAAAGAGAGAACGAGTACTTCCCAACCAAAGTTGCTCTGATACCACCTGATGCGTCCCTAGGATGCTCTTTGGTTGATGGGAATGGATAGATCCTTGCAAGAACGAATCAGAGACTCAAGTCCTTCAAGGCGTGTGGATTGAATGGTGACACAAGAGGGATGGATGATCTCTTGATACTCCTAGATGAATAACTTGGATATGACACACCAAATTAGACACCCTTAGGTCTCTGGATATTACACACCAGAACTCGACACCTTCTAGAGAGAGAGAGCCGACAAGAATGAATGTAACTTGTTTAATAAAAGACTGGATGATTACAAGAGGGTGTAGAGAACCCTTTAAATAGGAAACCAGAGAACATACTCTCTAGGGTTTCGACCATAAACCAAAAAAGGAAAGAAAGAAAACTATAGTCTAAGTTTAACATAAGTTTAGAATGAAATAAAAATGGAACTTCATGTAGTCTTGGACCGAGAATAGCACTTAGGTGATGTGTAGACAAGTTGTGGCCTCGTTAAAAACCTCCCTCCTGGAAAACCTCGTGGGACAAAACCAAAAGCAAGGAAAAGAGCACACACCCCATGTCTTGCCTAGACACTAACTCAGCTTGATGTAGAGATGGCTTGAATGGTGATCAAGACATCTCGGATCAGACCTTGTCCAAGACTTTGTTGTTGTGGATGTGAAGTGAGTAATCCAACAACATTCTCCTTAAGCTTCTTGACTCTGGAACGAGTCATGGGACCTTCAGGAATGGCTAGAGCATCCTCATCACGTGGTTGATGCATTGTGGCTTCATGTGGCTCATCTAGACTCCTCCTTGTTCTCCTTAGTGATCCGGTC